>OZ014523.1:60517161-60586268 GCA_963966055.1 Lathyrus aphaca | reverse complement strand
AAAGAGAAGAGGAAAACATTTTTGTTGTTGTTCGGTTTTAAATGAGGGAGATAATGGTTTAGTTCTTTTGAAGAAAAGAGGGAAAGATTGTTTGATGAATAAATGTGAAACTATGAGATGAACTCCATTAAAGATTGAATACAAGCTTGAATAAGAAAGAGAGAAGAGAGAAAAAATAGAGCTTGAGATGCAATCACAACTAACTTCTCATTATGCAACAACATTAACATATATAGTCAGTTACAAATTAGTTACACACTAACTAACTCTAACTAACCAATCAATGCACATGGCACATTAATGTGAATATGCTGATAACTTGCACACAAAGTAATCTAACTAGAGGTATTATGCTTCATGCTCAACACGCCCCTCAAGCTGGAATATATGTCAATCATTCCAAGCATGCTTTGCAGATTGCTGAAAGGTCTTACATGCAGTGATTCAGTGAGAAACGCAACCACCCGATCTTTGGAACCAATAAGAAGCAAATGAAGAATGCATGCCTACACCTTATCTCTAACAACATGGCGATCAAGCTTAATATGCTTAGTCCTTTCATGGAACACAGGATTGGCAGCAATATGAAAAGCAGATTTGTTGTCACAATAAATCATTATGGGAGTTGAATGATGTATCTGAAAATATTGTAGTAGATATATAAGCCATTATCCCTCACATGTAGCTTGTACCAATGCTCTATATTCTGCTTCAGAGGACGACCTGGATACCACAACCTGTTTCTTACTTTTTCAGCTTATGAGTGATTCACCAAGAAAGAAACAAAACCCAGTTGTTGATCTTCTAGTATCAGGGCATGCTCCCCAATCAGAGTAGGAAAATGCTTTAAGATAAAAGGTTGATGATGAACTGAATAGTAGACTATTTCCATTACTTCCCTTAAGGTATTTCAAAACATGGATACCAGTTAACATATGTTTAGTGTGAGGAGCACTGAGAAACTGACTTAGTTTGCTCACAGCATAGGCTATTTCAGGTCTTGAATGTGTGGGATATAAGAGTCTTCCAATCAACCTTCTAAACTTAGTGGGATCAGATAGAACTTCTCTAGATTTTTGATGTAATTGTAGGTGGGGTTGCATAGGATTGCTGCAAGGTTTCACACCAGTCAGACCTGCGTCTTTCAATAAATCTAATGTGTATTTTCTCTGGCACAAACTTATTCCTTCTTTGGACCTGCTAACTTCAAAGACAAAGAAGTATTTAAGTGTACCTAGATCCTTGATGTTGAATTTGGTATGCAAGAGGGTCTTAATGTTATGGATTTCATTAACGTTAGTCCCCCCTAAGACCAAATAATCTACATAGACAAAGATGGTTGTGAAATGGGAATTAGTGTACTTGGTAAAGAGAGAGTAATCAGACTTGGACTGTATATAACCAGACTGCAACAAAGTTTCAGTCAATTTGGTGTTCCATTGTCTGCCTGCTTACTTCAATCCATAAAGGGATTTTCTAAGCCTGCATACCAAATGGGTTGGAAAGAGTTAAGCCAGGAGGAGGCTTCATGTAAACTTCTTCATATAAATCACCATGTAAGAATGGTAAGAATGTTGTATTGACATAAAGTTAGAATAATGGCCATTGATGGATAGCTGTTATTGCCAAAAACACTATAATAGTTGTCATTTTGACCACATGACTGAAAGTGTCCATGTAATCAAGGCCTTTAGTTTGAGTAAATCCATTGGCTACTAGTCTTTCTTTGTATCTCTCTACAGATCCATCAACATGAAGTTTGAGTTTAAAAACCCATCTACATCCAATGGCTCTCTTATGTTGAGGTAAAGGAATCAATTCCCAATTGTTAGTCTGCATAAGTGTAGTTAATTCAGTTTGAATTGCATCACTCTATTGTGTACTAGTAATGGCTTCCTCATATGTGTTTGGCTCAGATATGGATGTCAAATTCAGAATGTATTGATGATGTGTAGAAGAAAGATTATGATGTGAAAGAAATTGAGATAAGGGATACTTACTTTGAGAAGAGGAATGTGAACCATCTGAATCATCAAGTTGAACTGCACTCTCAATCAAATTGCAACGATAATCTTGACGATGAGTTGGAGGATTTGTATGTCTAAGTAATCTTCTTAGTCGAGGATCAGGGTTGGGTATATGATAATAATGTGTATGGTCAGTAGTGTAAGGAATGTTTGGTTGAGAAATGGGAATGGGTGAGGACGATGATTCATCAATAAATGGAAAATCAAATTCAGTAAGTGGTGAAGATGACTGAATAAAGGTATACTGATTTGAGGGTGGAAATGTATGTTGATATGGAAACTTAGTCTCAAAGAATATTACATCTCTAGATAGGAAAATTTCTTTGGAATGGATATAAAAAAGAATGTGGCCTTTGATCCCAAGTTTGAATCCTAAGTAGATACATTTTCTAGACCTAGCATTAAGTTTCTTTCTATGAGTTTGCAAAGTGGATGCAAAACATAAAGAACCAAACACTTTAAGAAGATGAAAATTTGGGTGATTACCATTTAGAACAAAAAATGGAGACTTGTTGTGTAATAAAGGAGTGTGGAGTCTATTGATTATATGAATGGCATGACTGGCAGTATATGACCAGAATATCTTGGGAAGATGAGCCTGAAACAATAAAGCTCTAGAAATAGCAAGTATGTGTTGATGCTTCCTCTCAAATATGCCATTTTGTTGAGGGGTAGCAACACAGGAAGTGTGATGGATTATACCATTGGCTTTATAATAGTCTGGTAAAAGAAATTATTTCCCATTGTCTGACCTAATACACTTAATATACTTGCTATATTGGGTCAGAGCCATGGAAACACATTTTTTTGATAAGAATGGTTGTTTCAGTGAGAAAAATTCAAGTAAATCGACTTTTGTCATCAACTACTGTCAAAAAATACTTGTGACCATCTATAAATGATATTGATAGTGGACCCCAAATATCCATGTGGAACAAATAAAAAATATGACTAGAATGATGACTACTATCAGAAAAAGGTAATCTCTTTTGTTTAGCATAAAAACATATGTCACAGGGTACACTGGATGATGTTGTAGTAATAAAAGGAAAATCCTTTTGAAGTTCAATCAACTTGTCACTGGATGGATGTCTTATTCTCTAATGCCAAATGTTACAATCAACACTATGTCTAAACGTAGCATTTGATACTGCTATACTAGTGTTATTATTGTAAAGTGGAGATTTGGTACAAGGAGGTAAATGTGAAGGGATGGAAACTTGTGGTTGATTGAGAATATACAGTTCTCCTTTTAATTTAGCTGCACCAATCATCTTCTTAGAGTAAGTGAAGATGTGAGAAAAACACAAGAAAATGATGGATTAAATTGAAGTTTTTACTCTTGGCTACGTTTTGCACTTTGATGAGTTGCATCAAGTTATGCTATGAATGTATTGCGGAAGCATAAAAGAATGTAAAAAATAAAGCAAGAGTAAAGAACACACGATATATCCTCATTCACTTGATAACTTTCCAAGATAATCCATTCCACACGCCAATGTGATTTCACCTTAACCAAGGACTTAATCCATTATAACCAAATCCATGATTACAATCGCATAACAACACCGTAACTCTCTCAATGATCCTTTCAAGGATACAATCGGATATGACGTTCACTAACCCAACAAAACCTATGCCAGGATTTCTTGTGCGGCCTACAACCGTGACTAACTACACAGAACATTTGTGACTTCCTGTGCGGAAACCTTCCGTGACTAACTACACAACATCACATGTCATCACTTCAGGCTCCAGAACCAATTATTTTGAGATGCACCAGAACCTTAACCCCAGAGCATATCATCAGAACACATAGTTTTATGAATGCATTAGCAACTAATTTTCGTGCCTTCCTAAATTTCTGACCATCACCAGGTCCTTTAGGGAAAGGATTGTTTACATATGTTTTTCTTCTTACATAAGCATATTGTAAACTCTTTTAGTACATCAGAAGAACCTAAAATACACACTAATAATTTACATTGTATTCTTGCTCCATTGTATGGTTTTCTACTTCTTCAAGTTGCTTCTTCATTGAGCACTTGAAGGTTGAAGTATTCTTCTTCTTCAAAAGCCTTGCAAGCTTGATCTTCATTGAGGCACAAGAGGACTTCTTCATCTTGATTCACATAAGAAAATTTCTGGACATCAACCTATGTTCTTCTTCAATCCAATGATCACTTTAGTAGTTGATTTGTAGTTGAAGCTTCCATGATCATCTTCATTGTCTTCTGTGACTTTTCAAGTCTTCTGCAATATATGAAGTTATGCACATTGTGAATTCAAGATCTCTCTGCTTTTAATAGATTGTTGTCAAAGAGAAATCAGCTAGAAGAGTTGCATATTCAATAAAACTCTTTGTGTCTTGTTCCAATGTTATCTTTCTATATCATCAACCTTATGTGATTGTATGAAAACATCAACAACATTGTTCAAAGACCATTTGACAACTTGTTTGTATGTTTGTTTAGAAAACTTTCGGTTATATCACTCAATGCAAACACATAAACCAAATGGTTGTATCCATGATTACTTCACATAGAAGAATATTCAGTTTGTGGATGATAAACCAGATTGAGTTCCTATTCAAAATCAATAACACTCAAGAGTGTGGTTATTCGTTTGAGTTCAATAGGAATCAATAACAACAATGCATGTGGTTGTGTTTCCATTAGGAGCCAACAAGGATTCTATTGGAATCAATAATATCATAAAGCATGTGATGTTTTCCTTTTATAGCCAAACATAAAAGAGCCGTTACATCCCAATTCGGCTATCGAGGAATCTGTTACACAAGGAATCATATAGTACAACCACGTATTGTCCTTTTCCACAATTCAAAGATAGTGGTGAGGTAGTGGGATAAAGCATTATCGTAATGTGTATTATCCTTGCTAATGGTAACATTGTCATTTGAACTTTAAAGGCGTTTGATTATAAATCAATGAATGAAGCATGAGCTAGGGACGATGATACTTGGGTCTTCAGAGAACCTAAGTCTTTAGTCTTTAGAACTTGTTCACATAGAACTATGTTCTTCAGGACTTCAGCAGTTGTCTTGAAACCCATGATCTTCAAAACTTCAAGTCTTAGAGTCTTCAGAACTTTGTTCACTTAGAACATTGTCTTCAGAGTCTTCAGCACTTGGTTCTTCAGAAGTAGTCTTCAGAACTTTAAGTCTTAGAGTCTTCAGAACTTTGTTCACATAGAACATTTTCTTCAGAGTCTTCAGCACTTAGTTCTTCAGAACCTTAATCTTCAGAACTCGTAAGTCTTCAGAATCTTTCATGTACTTGGTCTTCAGACATCAAGTCTCCAGAACTTCAAGTCATCAGAGTCTTTAGAACTTAGTTCTTCATAAGATTGATTTCAGAAGCTTCGCTTCACTATCTGATCAGAACCACGTTCAGAATAACATCCATAAGAGAATTACCAACACAACATCTGCATCCTTGGATCTTTCTGATTGTGTTCAGATTCAGAAGTACACTTGCTTTTTCAGCACGCTTGCGACTAATGTTACACATAGCAACTTCGCATATTAGCATTTGTATACTCATTCGTAATGTTTTTTTGATCTTAATATATATAATATTCATGATCTTCACTTTAACAAACATCAGAACATAAAATGGTTCTTTCATAAATACTCCATTGTTATCATCAAAACATAAAGATGGAATGCATAGATAACTCTTGTTCTTACAATCTCCCCCTTTTTGATGATGACAAAACCATGTATTTTGATAGAACATTTTATACAGGAAATCACCAAACGTAACAGGTTAATAACTGGATAATCACCAGTGAGAATTTATTCAGAGTTTCTGAGAAACAACTTCCCCTGAATGTGTTATCCCCAAAATTTTACTAATGCTCGTTCAGAGTCTCGCCCTGATCCCAAGACTCACAAAATACAAATTTTGAGTTATTTAGAACATATGATAGAGAAGGATTACTTATATATACTCATCAGAGTCTGACTAGAATACATGCCTTCATATCAGAACCTTGTTAGTATCATAACTCTATGATTGTTCTTAGTCTGATACCAAATGCAATATCATTGCTTGGTCTATCAGAACTTCATCATAGTTCTTCAAGTACAAAACATTATACTTATAGAGTATCAGAGTTTATCTTGACAGAACTTCTCTTGTGGATCTTCATATCCAGATATTCAGACAGTCTTGAGACTTCTGATTAGCTTGTTGTTATGAAAAGTGTAATTGAATGTAGACTTTTTCTTGACCGCTTTTAGGAAGACGTCTGCTTCAGATTTTTATGTTCTGAATATCATATTCTCAGATAGTTTACATCTTCTGAACATTATGATACCAAAATCACGATAACTTTGACTTTCATTAAGTTCTCAACTTCTGCACATTATTGGGTCTATCTGATTCTGAACATACATTCACGAAGTGTACAACTTCGATTATATGAACAAACAATTCTTAAGAACTTAAATAGAGTTCTTACAAATAACATGTTCTAAGAATGCCTAGTAAACTTGTTCAAAGTTCCTCGGATAAACATCAAACGTTAGTAATAAACAATTTATATCATTTGATTTGTTTTAGTTTTCATTCTTTAGGTTATTATCAAATATTATCAAAATCATATTTTCAGTTCTCCCCCTTTTTGACATCATAAAAAAGTTAGAGCATCTTATCATTTTAAAGCATTATGATAATGATTCTGGTATTTAATGCACATGTTAGGATATTTAAGTTGTGCAAAGTACACATATATAAAACAAGAATATTTTGGAGAAAGTAAATTCATTCATAAAAGATCATCAAAACAAAATTGCAAAACATTAACTTAAATCAAAGCAACCAAAAAGAATCCCAGGGTTTATCCTAGTAGTGCCTAGGGGTTTGGAGGTGGTGGAATCCTTCGGAATAATTATGCCATGCCCTCCCTGAGTTCTTCTATGGCTGAGTGATGAACAACCATTTCTGCTCCCCTTGAATCTTGTCTAGATTTCAGATCTTTGAAAATTCCTTAATTGGTCCAGGAGATAAACTTGAAACAAACAGAGCTTCCCTTTCTTTGGCTTTTTGAATAGCTTTTATCTTGTCCTCAGCTTGTTGAACGGATGATCGTTTGAATTTAGATAATTCTTCAAATATCCAGTTACAGAACTAAGTCCAGCGGTTTTCCAAGCCAATTGGATTAGTACTGGATGTAGTTTCACTTGCTAGCTTTTGAAATTCTACAAATACTTCCTCTTTAAGCAAGTTGAGAGCTTCAACAAAGGTTACACATGAAGTACTAATAGACTGATCTTCCTGAGTGGATGAGGAGATTATTTCCAACACGTTTAACCCTTCTTTGTATCGAGTTGAAGATATTTCAACCTGAGTTACTTTTGAGGGAGCAATGTCTCTTCCAGAAGTTCCTTCAAGAGGGATAGGTGCTTCAAATATTTTTGAGTTAAGAGACTTCGATGAGGTAAAGGGGTCATGAATCCAAAAGATGAGGATTGAGGGAGAGGGGAATTAGATACACCAGTTTGAACCTTAGTATTTAAAATGACTTGAGGTTCACAGTGAATCTTCTAAGGGAGACCAAAAACTGTCTTCTCATAGGATGTTATTTTCAGGTTGGGTTTCTTAGAGGATGGTCCTTCGTCATCAGCAATACTGAGTTCAATTCCTCTTTTCTTCGACAACAACATCTTTGGAAGTTCATCAAGAATACCTCTCATATCTATCCACTCTTATACCTTTTTGTCTTCAAACTGTCCAAGGTAATTTGGTAGATCTTCTATTAGAATTTGTGAGAGACTGAAATAAGAAATTCCAGTAATTGTGATTCATTCATCAGCAGCGCTTCTATCACAACCCATTTTGATGAACTTTCCCTTCTCCAGTTTGAGAACTGTTCCATAAGCGTTTCTCAATTTATCTAAATTTCCTTCGGCAACAATGAGATCTTCCACTACGCTTGTTTCAACCAAAATATCTGAAATGATTCGGCCATATGGAATGTTCTTATGTTCAGCGCTTCTTCTGGATTTTTTGATAAAGTTCAGTAAGAAATTGAACATAAGAGATGGAAGATGAATCTTAATCCCTTTCAGCAAGAAAAATAGGACTAACTTCTGAATGCTATTGAGCTTATTTGGAGAGCACCGATGAAACATCGTTTCAGTCAAAATGTTAAACCAACCTTGTAAGGATCCTTTTAACATGGATGATGAAAAGTCTTTGGGGTTAACCATCACTCTGTCTCGTAGGATAGAACTCATGATAAATGCCTCTCGTTACTCATCTATCTTAGCATTCACGATTCTTATTCCATTTTTATCAAAGGAAATAATATATGAGAAAGTCTTCTCGAAGATGTTAATGCTTCTTCCAAACACAGATGACTTGATAAGATTTTCTTCAATGGTTGCATGAATCCAGAAGTCTTTGAATAAGTTGAGATAGACTGGTCCAGATAGTCGGTTGAAGTAGTTTTTCCATCCTTGTAAATTTACTGAGTGTGTTAGGTCACATCCATTATTCTTCAAATTGTCGAAGTCCACTGATGTTTCGCTTCTAACCAAAAGTTGTTCAACAAAAGTTTGAAGAGTGATCGGGTAAACATTTGAGTTGCTTTGCTCAGGTTGTTGAGAAATATATGCCATGGAAGAACTTGAAGAGATTTTAGGGTTTAAGGTTTTAGGCTTGCTAAGAGAACACAGTGTAGTTGTAAGGTAATTTAGTGTGTATAGTGAGATCAGATGTCTATATATAGATTTTAAATACACCACTAAAAATTAATATACAATGCACAATTATAGAAATGTACACTCTTAACATTGACCAAAGCACTCAATTAAAGCCTAAATGTGTCTTTTCCAATTATGTATGTCTAGTGAGTAGGATATGTGTCACAATCACGTTCACACGATCTAAGATGAAATGACCACATTTAATGTAGAGACTATTCATTAATCATAAAGTAAATCAAAAGATTTTACTCAAGATATTTACTTAGTGAGTAGGAACCGTTTTAATCATGACACTTTCACTTAATCAGAAAGTTCTGACTTAAACGTTCCACAACATTAAGACAGCTATTGTTCTGACTAAAAACAACTTCTAAGTGGTAGAAATATTTTTATCAGAATATCCTAAAGAATGCGTCAAAGATAAAATAAGAGCATACCTTAGCATTTCAGAACTTCTTCCTTGTTGATTATGATCCGCTCTTGTTCTACTTATGACTCGATCTTATCTTCTGACCATTCTTCCTCTTTTCTTCAGACTTGACACCTTGAAGGTTCTTATAAGATATGTTATGGGTTCTCATACTTCTTCAGAACATCTTATGTTCCTTATTCTAGGTGTCTGAGCATCTAAAGTAGTTATGTCAGAGAATAACCACTTAGACATTACGTCCTTCTAATTATGATTTCTGACATTCCTTTTGTAAACTCATTCCGAAGAACGTGTGAATCAAAATCATAATTTAAAAATCATCCTTTTCACTTCAGAAAAACTTCCTATGAGCTTAATATGAGAAAGTCAAGGCTGGACTAATCTATTTCTTGAAAACATCCCATACTCATTTAGAAATAATCTTCAGCAAAAAAGATTTCCTGTTTTCTGATGATTTGATTCTTGAGCAGAATACATTAATCAACCAATCGTATTTAAGATAAACATTCAACACATATATAACCTTATCTAAAGAATCTATCTTGTCAACAGATTCCACCAAATCAGTGACTTGCTCAAATGTAATCCATTTGGCTACAATTTAGTATCGTCTTAATATCATCAACTGATATGAGACTGAAATTGTAAGTGGATTAACTTTCACCTCGGGTGTTTTCAACACACAATAATGGATCATTATTTGACACTGTTAAGTATTTGATATCCATCAATAAGATAACCAGAGCTTTGATACCAATTAAAGGTGTGAGAAAAACACAAGAAAGAGGGAGGGATTGAATTGAGGTTCCCACTCTTGGCTACTTTTCTCACTTTGATGAGTTGCATCAAGCTATGTTATGAATGCTAAAGAAGCATAAAAGAATGTAAATCATAAAGCAAAAGTAAAGAACACACTATGTATCCTGGTTCACTTGAGAACTTCCGAAGCTAATCCAGTCCTTCTGCCAAGGTGATTTCACATTAACCAAGGACTTAATCCACTATAACAAAATCCATAATTACAATCGCACAACAGCATTGTGACTCACACAATGAACCATTCAGGGATCCAACCAGATATAATATTCACTAACCCAATAGAACCTCAGCCAGGATTTCCTGCGCGGCCTACAACCGTGACTAAGTACACAGAACATTTGTGACTTCCTGCACGACAACCTGTTGTGACTAATTGCACAACACCATGTCTCATGACTCCAGGCTCCAAAACCAACTGTTCTAAGCTGCACCAAAACCTTAGCCCTAGAACATATCATCAGAACACATAGTTCTATGAATGCACTAACAACTAAATTTCGTGCCTTCCTAAAGTTCTGACCTTCACCAACTATTTTAGGGAAATGGTTGTTTACATATGTTTTGCTTTATACATAAGCAGATTATAAACTCTTTGAGTACATCAGAAGAACCTAAATACACACTAAGAATATGACATTGTATTCTTGCTCTGTTGTGTGGTCTTATGCTTCTTCTAGTTGCTTCTTCATTGAGCACTTAAAGGTTGAAGTCTTATTCTTCTTCAAAAGCTTTGCTAGCTTGATCTTCATTGATGCACAAGAAGGAATTCTTCGTCTTAATTCACATAAGAACATTTCTGGATAGCAACCCATGTTCTTCTTCAATATAATGATCACTTCAGTAGTTGATTTGTAGTTGAAGCTTCCATGATAATCTTCATTGTCTTCTGCGACTTTGGAAGTCTTCTGCAGCATATGAAGTTAAGCACATTGTGAATTCAAGTTCTCTTTTCTTTCAACATATTTTGGTCAAAGAGTAATCAGCTAGAAAAGTTTCACATTCAATCAAAGTCTTTACGACTTGTTCCAATGTTATCTTTGTATATCATCAACCTTATGTGATTGTATGACAACATCAACAACATGGTTCAAAGACCATTTAACAACTTGGTTGTATGTGTGTTTAGAAATATTTCAGTTATATAACTTAACACAAACACATAAACCAAATTGTTATATCCATGATTACTTCACATAGAAGAATATTCAGTTTGTGGATAATCAACCAGATTGAGTTCCTATTCAAAATCAACAACAATCAAGAGTGTGTTTGTTCATTTTAATTCAATAGGAATCAATAACACCAACGCATATGGTTGTGTTTCCATTAGGACCCAACAAGGATTCTATTGGAATCAACAACATCACAAAGCATGTGACATTTTCCTTTCATAGCCAAACATAAAAGAGTCGTTACAACCCAATTCGGCTATTGAGGAATCTGTTACACAAGGAATCAAATAGTACAACCACGTATTATCCTTTTCCACAATTCAAGGATAGTGGAATGGTAATGGGATAAAGAATTATCGTATTGTGTACTATCCTTACCAATGGTAACATTGTCATCTGGACTTCAGAGGCTTCTGATTATAAATCAATGAATGAAGCATGAGCTAGAAACGATGACACTTGGATCTTCAGAGAACCTAAGTCTTTAGTATTTAGAACGTGTTCACATAGAATTATGTTCTTCAGGACTTCAGCACTTGGCTTGAAACCCATGATTTTCATAACTTCAAATCTTAGAGTCTTCAGAACTTTGTTCGCAAAGAATATTGTCTTCAGAGTCTTCAGCACTTGCTTCTTCAGAACCAAATTTCAGAACTTTAAGTCTTAGAGTCTTTAGAACTTTTTTCACATATAACATTAGGTTCAGAGTCTTCAGCACTTAGTTCTTCAGAATCTTAATCTTCAGAAGTCATAAGTCTTCAGAATCTTTCAGGCACTTGGTCTTTAGACGTTAATTCTTCAGAACTTTAAGTCATCAGAGTCTTCGGAACTTAGTTCTTCAGAAGATTAATTTTAGAAGCTCCTCTTTGCTATCTAATCAGAACCACGTTCAGAAAAACATCCACAAGAGCATTGCCAATGCAACATCAGCATCGTTGGATCTTTCTGATTGTGTTCAGATTTAGAAGCACACTTGCTTCTTCAGCACGCTTGCGACTAATGTTACACATAGTAATTTCGCATATTAGCATTTGCATACTCATTCATAATGTTTGTTTGATCTTAATATATATATATATATATATATATATATATATATATATATATATATATATATATATATATATATATATATATATATATATAATATTCATGATCTGCACTTTAACAAACATCAGAACATAAAATGGTTCTTTCATAAATACTTCATTGTTATCATCAAAACATTGAGATGAAATGCATAGACAACTCTTGTTCTTACTGTTCTTACAGTAATATGTATGTATAAAAGAAGTGGTATTGTTAAAAATCAAATGGCAATCAAGATTAGGGGTAAGCTTGGGTATTGTGATCATATTGAAAGGAAAATGAGGCATATTCAACACATTTGTTAAAACAAAATTATTATAAAAAATTATAGTTCCTGCATACTCAGTAGTGACCAAGGAGCCATTAGGTAATTTGATAGTAATAGGAGGAATTCTCTTCAAACATGAAACAATTTCTTAGAGAAGAAAACATGATCTATTGCTCATGTATCAAGAATAAACATGGCATTAACATCTTGATTAGGAATGCTGAAAATGATACTTGAAGGTGAGTGAGATTGAGTTACAAGGTGATTAACACTGTGAGGTGTGGAAGTCTGATTGAAAAATGCCAATAGGGCTTTATGCTGAGCATGTATAAAACCTATAGACTCTTAACTATATTCAGAGTGTTTTTCTGCAGATGTTTCAGGTTGAACCTCAGTTTCCTCTTCATGAATGGTAGAAACATTGTTGATCTGACCTGATTGCTGCCAGTGAGGAGGGTACCCATGTTTCTTGAAACAAGTATCGATAGTGTGGTTAGTCATGCTACAACGAGTACACACTCTCATACCTCGACCACAACCATTGTTATATCTATCACCCCTTTGACCTCTTCCTCTAGAAATATTTTTGCCTATGCCTTGAGATAAATTGCCAGGAAAAGCCAAAATCTTGGATTCATTAGCAGGAATCATCAATTATCTTTTTGTTGAACAAGCAAAGAGTATACCTTGCATATATTGGGAAGAGGATCCATAAAAAATTATTTGAGATCTCACAATAACATAGGTGTCATTTAAACCCTTTAGAAATCTGATAACTTGATCAGAGTCTTGGTAACCACGAATCTTAGCAATAGCTGAGCATGCAACTTCACACTCACATGAAGGGATTGGACGAAAATTGTCCAATTCTTGCCACAACATTTTCAGTTTAGTGTAATAATAAGAGATAGAAGAATCACATTGCCTAAGGGTGCAAATTTCCTTTTGAATTTCAGAAATTCTGAAAACATCTCTATGATAGAACCTATCTTTCAATTCCTTCAAAATTCCTGAAGCCGTTTCCATCCAAAGAATGCTCTATGAAATTTCATTTCAATTGAATTATTCAACCATGACATGATCATTGTATTACATCGATCCCAATCCATAGAGTCACGGTCTTCATCATACGGATGTGCTAAGGCACCATTGATAAAGTGCAGTTTGTTCTTGGATCTCAACGCCATTGTCATGGACCTTGACCAAGAATGATAGTTACCAACATTTAGAAGAGGAGTAATAAGAACCAGTGCTTGGTTTTCATTAGGATGCATGAAATAGGGATTGAGGGTGTTATTTTGATAATCTTTGTTGGTAGGAGTAAGGGTATTGCCATTGTTGTTGTGAACAGAGCTTGCGGAACTTTCAGATGCCATGGTGAAAACTGAAATCGAAGGAAGAAGAAGGGTTGAGTTATGCTAACTCTAACTAACTCACTCTATGCAATAACATTAACATATATAGTCAGTTACAAATCAGTTACACACAAACTAACTCTAACTAACTAATCAATGCACATAGCACACTAAAGCGAATATGCTGATAACTTGCACACTAAGTAAGCTAGCTAGAGGTATTATGCTTCATGCTCAACAAGAAGAGAGGGAAAGGTTTTTGCCTAAGAGAGAAAGAGGAAGCAAAATGGTGAAAGGCGATGAAAAGAGAAGAGAGGTTTGTTTTCTTTGTTTAGAGAATTAGAGAGAGAGAGAGAGAGAGAGTAGTCGCACTATTTATTTTGTTTTATTCTTTCAAAATAGCTTAGGACATGTTTTTCACGTCATGTTTTTTTCCAAAATTTCAAAATTCCCCACGTGAAAACATGATTTTCATTTTCTTATTTTAAATGTTTAGCGTCGTGAAAATTATGTTGAAACATCCTTTTTAGCGGTGTGGTTTTCATGTGGCAAAACCTTTTTATTTTATTTTAAATATTTAGCGACATGAAAATCATGTGGCAACGTCCTTTTTTAGCGACATGGTTTTCGCGTGGCAATATCACGTCACTAAAGTTTATTTTTCTTGTAGCAGACATACTCGTTTATTATGGTCATGTTCTCATGGACTTTTATTAATGGGATTCAATTATTTCTTTCATTTACAAAAAGTTTTATAGGGATAGGTAGGATCGATCTAATTATCGATTTGATTGAACTTTCAGTAGAAATCGAAGGGTTGGAATTACATGAGAAAAGATTACAGTTAAACTTTATTGTGTACTTGTCATTTGGTTTTAATTTGTTTTATTTTGTAGATTTTCTCTGGGTCAGGTCTAGCACCCTAGATGTATACGTTCTTGTTTATTTATAGGTTTAATACAATTTCTCATCTCATATCTTTGTACTTGGAGTTTATTTTGATCCCTTAACTTAAAAAACTCATTTGAGTCCCTTAACCTTACAAACTGAACCATGTTAGTCATTTTCTTCCATTCTGTTAGTTAAAGTTATTCATTAAGGCTATATGGCAATGACTCAAAATGCCATATGGCTTAGATCAATTTTGTGACTAATTTAGCATTGGAAAAATCTGTCACTAAAATATTTTCTAGAGTTTTAATAATCGCTCTTCATCTTCTTCCCCAAACTTAGAATTTCCAAAACTTGTAAATTCCAAAATGCGGAAATACAAATTCAGTTTTGTTGATTATTTTGATTATGTTGTTTTAACTAGATTGCTCTTCAGATTTGTGATAATGATCCTTTTTAGATGTATAAGATCATGTTTCCCCAACCTTATATATCAGGATCTTTGAATCAACATTTGAAAATTTTCTAATCTCAAAACCTATATAATAAATTCACTTTCACATCTTACCACACTCAAAACCTATTATTGTTTTCTACACACTATTATTGCTTTCTCCAATCTCAAAATCTCAACAGATTCACCTTTACATCTCAAAACCTAGTTATTATTGCTTTCACTATTATTGTTTTCTTCCATTTTGTTCAAATTAAAAAGGGATTGTTGCTAGAGTTTGATTGTGATAAGAACGATTAGACGAGTCTCTGGTTGGTGTTGTTGGATTCTCAAGATCTGGAGACAGACTCGTTGACTAGTATTAGATCGAGTTTGAAGAAGAAAAAAGTCTTTCTAGCAGTGATTTCGATGGATACAATGGTAAACATGGATATGGAATAGTTGAAAAGTAAGAAGGTTGAGATTATAATAGCATGTGAAGGAATTAAATGGACTATTCCTACCAGGACCGACCCTAGGGGTAGGCCACCAAGGCTACCGCCTAGGGCCTCATTTTGTAAATAATTTCTATGTAGTTTTAATTCATTAATATTTTTGAAAAACTTTTTAAATTATTTTCTATATCAGTTATATAATATCATTAGTTAAGAATTTTATAATAATAATACTCATTTATGATATATATATATATATATATATATATATATATATATATATATATATATATATATATATATATATATATATATATATATATATATATATATATATATATATATATATATATATATATATATATATATATATATATATATATATATATATATATATATATCAGATTAAACTAATGGTCATTCCTTTCATCGCTCAGCCAGAGTTTTTCCCTTGAAGTCTTTGCAGCATAAAGCATTGGTGGTGCTATTTAGAAAACAACAAAACGAAATAGTGCAGACACACCAAAACATATACCCCAACATGTCCAGTTATAGACATAAATATTGCTAGTACTATGGAGCCAAGGAGCTTGCTAGCTCATGATTATGCACTTGCACAAATAATTTTCCCACTTGTCCTTTGGTTTGCATTGTTTGACCATTCCCTATCGAACGAGTTTTCAATATGTAGTTTAAACAAATTTAGCAAGTCTTGCTGCAAAATACTTTCAGATCTGCTACCATGTAGTATTATTTGAATTGGAATATGATCAATTTAAATTCTCGTGCAAATTAAATTGTTATGATCAATTACTATTGACATGTTTAATTTTGTTTCTGAATTACTTCAGGATTTTGGTCAGGTTCCAATTGGTCTTAACAGGAGGCTTTTATCTCATGAATCAGAAAAACTTGTTGATCCAAGTGTTAAGCCAAATGATGTTGTGGCGCAAGATGATAGTGGAAACTTTAAAACAACTGCCATGCGTGTATGCTTGGTGTCGATGAACTTTTATGAAGTGTGTGAGCAGTAGGTGGAAATGTTTGGTCCCACATCGGTTGATATGGAAACACATTGAGTGTTTATATAATAACTTCATGCATCAGACTTTCAAAATATCTATTATTGAGCTTCCAGAAATATATTGGGATTTACACCCAAATTAATATTTTAATAGTTAATTTATAAATATAATTTTATAAAAAAAATTAATAATTTTTTTTTAAGAAAACGTGAAAAATTAATATAAAAAAAAGTAAAAAAAATTAATATAAAAAAAGTATTAAAAAAATAATATAAAATAATTTAAGAATACGAAGAAAAAAAATTAAAAAGTAAAAAAATAATAATTCAGTCAGCCATCCAATTATGCCACATCTGAATATTCTTTGACACAGTCAGTATAACAGGATAAAATGCATTTAACCCAAATTTTTTTTGTAAATTTTTTTACATCAAATTATTTAACACTATAAAACCATTTTAAAAAAATTAGAACAAACGGGTCCGTTATATGTTAAAGTCATTATTTTATTAACAAAATTTTTCTTAACCTCCTTTTTATCATTTTTATATAGATAGTCAATATCTTACTAATTAAAATATAAATCAGATGCTTCTTAAGTTTTTTTTTATGAAAAATCCAGAAAATTGGCAAAGAAAAGGGGTATTTTTTAAAAAAACCCATAAAATTCATAAAACTATTTTTGAAGAGTTTTCTCATCAACTTTCTCTTCCTAGTAAATCAAGAATATATTAAAAAATCAAAAAACTTCTTTTAATGATCGATTTTATATGTCACATGCCACATCAGTGAAAATTGACATTGTTATTGTCATTTGGATGGAACAAATTTGATACTAGAGTTGTCAAATGAGTCGATCCGACCCAACCCGCATCAGCCCGGTAGGCCAACACTTATAAATAGGTTAGAGTGGGTCAGTCCGATTATATATTTCAATATTATAATTATAATTTTTAAATTAAGTGACAATAAAATACAATCATATATAACAAAATAATTACTCATCTTACCATTCAAAGTAGATATAAAAATAAATTATAAAGTAGACGATTTTTTGGCTAAGTCCAATAAACACTTTGTGAATCCAACAAATGTCACTTAGTGTAACTTTAGAGATAATAGAATACATTTACACATACATAATCAAATAATTGAGTATTGAGTATTTCTTGATGATCTTGTTGCAACCATATTATTTTGATATGCACCAAAAAGATCATACAAATCATCCTTCACTTTCTTTACATTGTCTTCATAGCCACTTGGATCAAGTTTCTTAAAATAAAAGTTCAAAAAGTTCAACTTTGATGTTTGGTCAAGAACATTTCCAAGTGCAAGAGTAACTGAATATTCACTCCAATACTTATCAAAAAATTTCTTCATCCCCTTAGCCAATACTTATCAAACTTCCCCACAAAATTAACAAAAACAATTTTTTTATCTAAACAAATTATTATTTTTTTAATGTTTTTTTATCTATGTGGGAAGTCTTGTTTCGAAGAGTCAATCAACTTTCGTTCCCGATAGACAAATGTTAGAAGGTGTAGTGATTGCGAATGAAGTGGTTGATATGACAACAAGAGATAATAAAGAATTCCTTTTGTTCAAAGTTGATTTAGAGAAAGCGTATGACTGCGTTAACTGGAATTTTCTTTGCCAATTACTTGTTACCATGAGGTTTGGCATTAGATGGAGAAGTTGGATGGAGGCGTGTATCTTTAACTATCATCTTTCAATTCTGGTGAATGGGAGTCCGATAGAGGAATTCAAAGTGGAACGAGGTCTTCGTCAAAGAGATCTTATATCTCCTTTTCTTTTTGTCCTTGTCAGGGAGTGTCTCACTCAAATAATGAATAAGGCGTCGGCGTGTGGAGTTTTCAGGGGTTTTTGTGTTACCCCCTCTTTGAAAGTTGATATCATTCAATTCATGGATGATACTCTCATCATAGGTGAAGGAAGATGGAACAATTTATGGAGTATTAAAGTAGTGCTTCGTGTTTTTGAACTTGTTTCAGGTTTAAAGGTGAATTTCAATAAGAGTAAATTAATTGGAATCAACATCAGCAATCATTTTTTAGTTGTAGCAACAAACTTTTTTACTTGCAAAATTGAATCTTCTTCTTTTAAGTTCTTGGGGTTTTTGGTTGGGTGCAATCCTAGAAGAGTTAATTCATGGAAGTTTCTTATTGATAAATTCAGGAATTGTTTGGAGAGGTAGAGGGGCAAATATTTATCTATGGCGGGTAGGATTACCTTAATGAATTCGGTCCTTTCAAGTCTACCCAATTTTTGGTTGTCTTTTTTTAGAATTCTGGCAACGGTGTTGAAGAAGATTGATTCTATTTGTAATCGTTTTTTGTGGGGTGGCACCGAGGGTGTTTCCAAGGTTCATTGGGTAACTTGGGATGTTGTTTGTAGATCAAAAAAGGATGGAGGTTTGGGAGTGTTGAACATACATAATCTGAATATAGGGTTGTTGGCAAAATGGAAATGGAATTTATTGGAAGACAAGCCTTATTTGTGGAAGGAGGTGTTGTATGGGAGATATGGAGTGGTGGAGGATAAAATTGTGAGAGGGATCGTTAAATCGTCAAAGTCGGCATCGTATTGGTGGAAGGATGTGTTAAAGATGAGGGTTAGTTTATCTAATGAAGTTTTCTCTTTTGCAGGTTCAGTTTATCTTAAGATTGGAGAAGGGCGGGTCACTCCCTTTTGGTCGGCGAGATGGATTAACGAAATTCCTCTTGCTCAACAATTTCCAGAATTATTCTTGAACGGTTCTAAGAAGTTGGCTTTTGTCTTTAGTATGAGGAGATTTGTGGAAGATGAGTGGGTGTGGGGTGATCTAGGCATCAATGCCCATGAGCCTTCGGCCAATTTAGATGATTTGCACTCTCTATTGAGCTTTAATTGCCCAAGACAGGATGAACAAGATCAAATAAATTGGAGATTAGGGGACTATTTTGAGTTTTCTGCAAGTGCAGTTAGAAAATTTATGTATTGTTCGCAAATCGTCGACAATGTTAATTCTGATCTTGTTAGCATTCAAAAGTATTTGGCAGTCAAAATTGGCGGATAACATCAAAGTGTTCGATTGGAGGTTTTTTCGATCGAGATTTCCTACAAAAGATTTGTTGATTATGCGTGGTATTATCGTTCAAGAAGTTGATTGTGTGTTGTGTAGAAGTGCTTTGGAGGACTTCCAACACCTCTTTTTCCAGTGCCCTATAGCAGACATTGTTTGGAGAAACATTGCATTATGGTGTGATACTGCATTTTTGTATCATGGATGCAACTGGATTTTCTTCATCTCTTGGTGCCAAAATAGTCTCAATATCAAGAAGAAAGAAAGATTAATTAGTATATGGATGACTATAGTGTGGACATTATGGAAGGTTAGAACTGCAAAAAATCAAAGAGCAAAATGTGGTTGTTAATAATATTATTTAGGGTATTAAATTTCTGGTTTGGAAGTGGATTAGCTTAAGTGATATTCATCTACCTAACTCTAATTTCTTAGCTTTTGATTTGAATCCTTTTTGTTTCTTAAGATAGGTTGAGTTGGTGGTGAATATTTGTAGCTATCTCTGTTTGTATTAGGGTGAATACCCCTTGTGTTCATTTAAAATATCAATTGCTTTCCCAAAAAAAACGTTCGACTTGGTATGATCATCAATTTCTCTTATGTCTCCCCCTCTTTTTTGTTGTTGTATTTTATCATGTAATAACGATAATGAATTTATGTTTGATTCCAATCTCTCTAATCCACATTAGTATAACTTCGTGTATGTTAAATTTATGTGTAGTCGAAAATGTATTACTGATATTTAAACATTATCACATAGTATAAAGATATTTGTATTTATAACAAAAATATTTCAAAAATAGAAAATACGAATCTTAAAAACAATATATATATATATATATATATATATATATATATATATATATATATATATATATATATATATATATTATGAGTCAGGATCAACTTAATCCAAGAGTAAGTCTTTTTAACTTACTCCATAATCGTAGTCTTTAAATTAGATTCAATCAATGGTTAAATTAACATTTATACTTATAATCATTGGATTGAATCTAATTTAAAGGCTACGGTTATGAAGTAAATTAAAAAGACTTATTGTTGGATTAAGTTGATCTTCTCTCTCTCTCTCTCTCTCTCTCTCTCTCTCTCTCTCTCTCTCTCTCTCTCTCTCTCTCTCTCTCTCTCTCTCTCTCTCTCTCTCTCTCTCTCTCTCTCTCTCTCTCTCTCTCTCTCTCTCTCTCTCTCTCTCTCTCTCTCTCTCTCTCTCTCTCTCTCTCTCTCTCTCTCTCTCTCTCTCTCTCTCTCTCTCTCTCTCTCTCTCGTGGGGGGATCAACTTATGGTGAACAGCATTACATTCCAGATAACTTCATTGCAAGTTTTCTGGTGAAAAATCCGGATGAAAAAAAAATTAAAAAGGAGTTATGTGATGATATTAACACGTATTAGAATTGTTAAAATGAAGTTGTCCGAAAAATTTGATCATCGAAACACATTTGCATATTCAGAAAACTTGTTTAGGATACATTTTCTCTAAATTTGGAAAATCTAAAAATTAAAAAAGTAAATAATAATTTTGTAAAAAGGTTAAATTGAATATTTTTTAATTTTGTTGGAATAAAGGTATAAGTGTATGAAAGTGAGAAAATTTTCAAAATATTATCATTTGGTTGTCGATATTCATGATCTTGAAGCATTTGGGCCTTATCTTATTTAGCACTGCCCTAGTCTTAGTCATGGGGCCTTCTCTTGTGTTATCCTATTCGTGGACCATATAAGTGTCCATTTTTTGTCCAATTTTTACACACCTTCATTTTCTTATCTTTGTTTATCATATTCTAACTTTATTTATTTAACTCTTAGAACATGTCCTTCTATGAGAAATTATTCACAAGAAGATTATGAAATAAAGTTGAAGGAAAACATACTACAAAATAGTACGGAGAGCATTTGATTCAAGTAGTGATCCTACACAATAGCACTACTCTATAATTCAATTAAATGTTTCTTTGCAATAAAACAATGTGATAAACTTCGAATATATACCCATGTGTATTGTTGTTTTTTTATTTGAAAAATATATTAAATATAATAAAATATAAACTTAACTCATTTACAAACACATATTAAATAAATTTACATGATATAATTGTATTAAATTTAATAGTAAAAATTGCATATATATTTTGATGTTTATCAAATTTTATGTGGAATGATCTGTCCATTAATGGTATTAAATCTTGTTGGGATTATTGTGTATGTATGATTTTAAATCCTTTTTTTATTTAAACATGATAAAATCATTTTAGTGTATAACATTTTATAGTTTATATAGGTCTATACTTTGAAACAATTTTTATATAAATTAACTATGTTTCAGCTAAGGCAGAATAAAAAAGTCTACATTTGGTCTTAGATCTTGAGCACCCTAATTAATTCTCATATATAAAATATCTCATATGAATATATAAAACATCTCGGATAAAGAAAAAATTTATAATTCAAAATTCATTCCCATTTTCACATTATTTATTGTTAATTATTCTCTCTTTAACTTGGGAGTTTGATTGTTATCCTTATAGTCCAACTCTCCTCCATCACAACAGAAGTTAAAGTTCACTACAATAACTCCTTATTTTGTATGAATTTCCATAATAAGATGCATCAAATCCAAGTCACGATTGATGTAACATTCACGCTAAGATAAAGAAAATAATTCTCGATCTTGCTTCCTAGAGCACCTTAGATTCTTCACATTTTGGATCATCTCTGATCTTCATTGTCGATTTGGTTGACCCTAACCTTCCTAGTGAGAGAGATATTAAATTATAGAGCAACATTCAAATAAAGAGGCGATAGAAGGATAAACCGATGCTAGGGTTTTTGATCGTACCTAAGATCAGAATTTCCAATGGCTGCTGACGTGGACTTCAAAGTCTGCTCGTATGCTGAGGAGAACGGGGGGTGTACCTGCAAGGTACTCCGATACCAAAGTCAGAACGGGCACAAGAGATAGCAAATACAAGTAAGAGTGTTCAAGGAATGAATATCCGATACCTGGCCCTCTCAAGTGAGAGGGTTTATAAAGAGAGCCCACAACGCGTGGCTAACAATTCATATTTTGGGTCTGGATCGCGGATCCCCCGAAAATAGGTAACTGTCAGAAACTAACCGTCAGGCGAGCGCTCAATGATCTACTAAGTAATTTTGCTCAATGATCTACTGAGGAAAGCTTCCTGAAGTTATGTGCTGGAAATGACCTTGTTTTCAGCCTCTGGGTTAGTCGTTTGCCTACTGATCATGAGTGAACAATGGTTCTTTGCAATCTTCAACTTGCCTCATACTAGGGTCTATCGGAAGAAATTATCTCAAGAGGATATTACAGAAAATCTGGCATCCGAGATGCCTCATCGTCTTCAAACTCTTGAAAAGATTCATCGGATCTTGAAATAACTGCCCCAGACTGCATGGTCTATGAAAGGATTTGCCTCGCAAAGATTCATGAAAGACCTCATACCACTGAGAGATATTTTGCCCCAGTATTTGAACTCTGGATAGGTGTTTCTGACTGACCGTCTTCGAGAGAGAGTAACTTCTAGTGCTCTTAGGGTGGCCTGCCCCAGTACAATCCTTTGAGTAATTGCCCCTAATTGACTGATCTTCGAGTGAATACCCAGACCAATTGTTCTTGGAGTGATTTAAATATCAAAGTGACTGCCCCTGTTTTGGATGAATTTTGAATGAATGCCTCAGACTAATAGCTCTTTGAAAGATTTGATCTCAAAGTAATTTCCCTAGTTGGTTGGATTGTGAAGAGATTACTCGACGCAACGACCTCGGATTGGCTGCGCCTTAAAGAGATGGCTCGACGTAACTGCCCCGGCTTGGCTGATTGTTACCATAACTGGTCGGGTAAGTTCCTACTCAATAAAGTTTCTTGAGAAATGCATCTCGACATGATTTGTCCTTCGGAAGTTTCAGACTTCTCAACTTGGCAAGATTAAGCTTCTGGACTGAGATTCCATATGTGAACTTCTTATGATGTCAAACAAATGTATGCAAGCATAAAATGTTTATTCTGAGAATGAAAATTCTAATACGACACACATGTTAAACTTGAAGTTTTTATTGAAAAAGATGTCGCAAACCCTTATGAGTGAATCACTGGTTAAGTTGTTGATTTTTATGAAAATGTACATGCAACACATACAAAGATCTTCTAGCACAACTCATAGGAGTCAGGAACACGATCTCGCGGTAGTATGCTCTCAAAATAACCCTATTTCAGTTAGGACTTTTGAGGGTTGTATCGTGGCCTGGTTCATGGTTATAGAAACAAAGGATATATGCTTGAAGTTTATAGGTACCCACCTCTCTTCGTGATGTCCTCCATTCCTATGTTCAAGCTAGCTTTCACAAGCGCTCACCTCTCAAAAAGGGTTTTGTGTTGGTTGAGGAACCATTGCTGGTACCGGTTCAAGCACCAATCAGGTTGTTGTTTGGAGTCAGTCACCCCTTTGTCTTTCGTGTCTATGCCACACGACTTTGTTCTTGTTTGAGGATCTTTCTTGTGTAATCCTTTTCGTCTTTTGCTTTTGGCATTCTTTTGTTTATCCCTAACTTTTTCCTGGACTGATTCTTGTGAATCTTTGATTGTGAAGTCCAACGGGATGCCCTAATTTTTGCCTAAGTCGCTTACTTTCAAGTTTCGACTTAGTGGGTTTTTTCATTTCATTTTTTTAACAAATCGCGTGACACTGTTTGTCTTGACTGCTTTGAAAGGGTCGTGACTGTCTCACTTTTCAATTGAGGAGGGATAACCACAGGGGTTTTCGGTCTTTGGACCTCTTGATTTAGTACGACTAAAGGTAATAGATACTTAAATGCACACTTCTTTAGGAAATCCCGAATGCTCGGCCCAACTAGCTGACACCTACCCTGCCCCTGGGTAAAATGTAAGGGTTTTTTTGTGCAAAAAAGAACTCCTACTTCAAGGCTCAAAGGGGTTAGCGAGGGTCTATCTCCCTTATATCTCTAGTGTTTAGGATTTGAAACAATGTATGTACATCGTCAACAGGGTCTTTTTCAAGAGCACACGATTGGAGATTTTTGCGTTTTCATTTTTTCATTCTCCCCCATAGAGTTTAACATAACAGTTGGTATTGCAATGCACACATACAAAATTACGAGTAAATACGAATGAATTACTTCAAGAAAAACACGTGAGTTTTATTATGATTAACATTTAAAAGCAAACAAATTTCATACATGCAGACAAATGTTTAGAAAATAAAAACTACAAATGAGAATGCAATGAAGAAACTGAATATTGCCGTAGTTGAGGAGGATTGAATCCGCCTGGACTTATCAGTTTTGAATGCTTCCAGTGATCAGTAGCTTTTTCATGGACTTGTAATATTCAAGTAAATGGCCGCATGCCCAACATAGCAATCATACCTCTTCTTCTAGTTATTCTGACTCTGACACGAGATGTCTGAAGGAAAAAGTAAAGTTGGGGATAAAGTTGGCCCATAAGGTTGCTCGTAAAGACCTAACGATCTTCTGCCTACGTATCTCCATTGACCCATGACCAATGAAGAATCAGAGCGACTTAGTTCCCCTCAATAGGGAAGAAATGAAATGAAGGAAACAACTAAATGCCATTACTGAGAGTATTGTGGATACTTCTGGCTTTATTGCTTAAGTTCCTTTTCTGACAAACTTTGATAAGAAGACTTCGAATCAAGACAAATGCCCTCTCCCTTATCTGTTTGGTGCAAAGTTGACAGATTTTGAGACAATTAAATCATGCACCTAGCAGAGGGGGTTGAACTCTAGTTGCCACTTTGTGACACCTCTGTGCATATTCCTTGAAGCTTTCGGAGTTCTTTTGAGACAAACTTTGCAGTTGGGTCCGACTTGGAGCCATATCAATATTATATTAGTATTGCTTGAGGAAAGCCTCCCCAAGCTCTTTCCAATTGCGAACATCGGTCCTATCCAATTTCATGTACCATTCCAGTGAGCCTCCAAACAACATGTCTTGGAAATAGTACATCCAAAGCTTCTCATCTTTGGTATGCGCAACAATTTTGCGGTAAAAAGCTTGCATGTGAGTTTTTGGGCAAGAATTGTCGTTGTATTTGTAGAAACCTGGAGGCTTAAACTTTGGATGAATGATCACCCCTTGAACCAGGCCCATGTCAGAGACATCAATGCGTAGAGTATCCCTGCATTCCAAAGCTCTAACTTTCTCAGCCAACATTTGAAAGTCTTGGGAGTTACCACCTGTGTCAAATCCCATGTCATTATTGACCAATGTGAACTGATCTTCTTGATGATCTTCCACATGAACAGGAATAGGGCCGCCACCCTCTGGAGTCGGAGGTCTATTTCCCCTATTGTTGTTGATTGGATTTCCCTGAGCATCCAAAGTGACAAATGAAGGGTCCACATGTGGTGGATCAAGTTTGAGAACAACAGCTCTTAGCTTCTGCTGCCCCTGGGCCATGCCCTGCATCATAGTCATAAACTCAGCCATCCTGGTGCGGAGTTCATTCAGCTCAGTCTATACGAAGTCCATGATATCCCTCTGGTTGCGGCGAGTAGCGTACCGGTGAAGAGGGGGTCGTGTCGGAGAAGATGACTCTTTTCAGCACTCACAATCTTTCCTAAATAAATAGATAAGTTAAGAAAACCGGATAACCTGCAAAAGAAAAAAATTCAAATGATATGAATGCATGCAATGTTGTGTTCTTTTCATTCTCAAGGGTTATTTTACATTCTCGTTCCTACATTTAGAAAATATTCAGATAGCCTTTGCAAATTCAGATTTCGGGGATGAAAACCCCGCGTGAAGCTCATATCAGATAGAAGTCTGACCGGAAACTGGGAATAGTATGAACCTTGGGAATAAAAAAGAACATAAATGATCAGTGACGTTTCTATGTTGTGTTGATCAGATACTCAAGTGTCTGTGCAGGGTCACAATGGAAATCACAGTAACAATTTCTCTGAACAGAAATCCCGGATCTCATAACCAAAGAACCATAGAACTGAATCATAATACTGAACAATATTAGCAAAGTGGGTATGTTGGAAGTTTTAGGGTTCCTGCAAACCTGTAAACCCCTCCCATCTCACGGGTGTGCTACTCGGGTCAACATCACTGACTCTCAAAGCCGAATAACAATAATACGTTCACCATTTCTGAAAAATGGCTCATGACCAAATCAGGGAATCAGTTTGGCATTATGTACTACTCAGAGAGGTCTCAGCTGAGTCCGAGGAAACAAGCATCCCTCATAAGTCCCCAACTTCAAGCACTGAATCGAGAAACAATAGTACATTCAGCCCTTGGGATACAGTACTATCGTCATACAACAATTTGCTTTAACTAGGTTCCTATGAGAGAATCGGGCCATCCTATGCGAGTTCCCAGTGGGCCCTCAGATGCGAGTGGGTTTTCCAATAAATGTGATCTGCCACTGTCATCACTGAAGAAGGTTGTTCCCACTAAGGTCCTCCATGATCGGTCTCCAGATGCATATAACTATCAAGGTCATACCCTGAAGTGGAAGAAATCCCCACACATAATAGTTCCAAGACGGTTGTAGTCTGGGTGTGGAACACACCACCACTCATCATGATACCATGCGAGTACAATGTCTATCCACGCTAGTTCTAGAGCGCACTCAAGCCGGGTATTTGGCGTATCTCACAGTAACTCCCAACCAACATAAAAAGCCAAACAAACACAATCCAGTATATATGATGCATGGAAAATAAATACTGAAAGCGGTAAATAAATGTTGTAAATGTAAAGCTGTAAATAAAATAGTAAAGAACACAACAACAAACAACTAAACACCCAAAGAAATAGAAACAAACAGGCGCTAGGATTAACTATTAAAGGGGAAACCAGAGATTCTGGGTTCGGTCCCTGTAATACCTCAAAATTTGCCCTCTCATTTCCCCAACGTTTTGCATAGCATGTAGCATACATGAATTCATAAAATAACCAAAAACATTGCATCATAACCATCACAGCAGGGGCATAGGTTTGTGATCAGTGAACAAAGCAACTGAAGGCTATACAAAGGCAATCAAAGGACCACAAAGCTTCTCAACCTTGTGCAAATGGTCCACAATATCCCACAAGTATTCACTTGAAGCCACAAGTCCTATACAAAGGTGTTTTGATCAAGGGAGGCAAGCAATGCAACGTTTCCCAGCAAAAAGGAGTCAGATGAGGGTTTCTAATGAACTGGGCTTATCAATGAGACTTTGGTCCAAGCATGGTTTCATGGTTCTCTACATGATGTCAAGTACCTATGGTTCAAATTTTACCATTGGACTCATTTTGGAAGGCCCTCATTTGTTCAGTTGATTGAAAATCAGAAAATTGGAGAAAAGTCAACCAGGATGAGTAAAAGGTCAACTCTTGAATTTTTGGGATCAAAATCATGAAATTATGATCACAAGGCCCTTAGGGACCAATTTGAATCAAGAGAGAATGGAAAAAATCAAGAAAACTAAAACTTACCATTTTTGGAAAGTTTGGGTTTCCAAAAATGGCAAGTTTTGGTCACTGTTGTAGCCACTTCAAGAGAGGTTTTTTCCCCAAAAAAAAGTCCTATGAAAAGTATACCTTGAGAAAATGAAAGAGAACATCCTAAGCTTCAAAACCATAGGTGGAACTCCTTCATAGGATCAAAATTGAGAAAGATATGGCCGTTCAAAGTTTGAAAAAAAAACAAGGCAATACAGCAGGATGAATCGATTCATCCATGTATGAATCGATTCATAACAGTTAAAAAACTATTATGAATCGATACATCCATGTATGAATCGATTCATAATGCGTTTTTTTACTAAAATTAGCTTTCTCTTCAGTATGTATCGATGCATAACCTTATGAATCGATTCATGATGCTGTTTTTTGCCATTTTGCTGCTGTTTTTGATGCAAAACAAGGGGGAATGCTATGCTATCTTTGGGGTTGAACGTGGAAATGATTGATACACATTCTATAGCTCATTTAGCTTCACTTTGGTCTTAATTCAAGCTTCACCATTGTTGCTACATCAAAGTGGTCTTCACCACAAGTGTTCATGAGCTAGTATACTAAAGAAAGTTCTAGAAAAGCCAGCTCACCCTCTTCTACCACATTCTAGAGTTTTCTACAACCTTCCAAGGAGTTCTAGAATTCTCTAGAATCCCAACTAACTCCTAACCTAAGCCAACTCCTAAGCTACCTCCAAGCCCAAACCTCATGCCAAACCAATGCATTATATAAATCCATCTCCTCCCAAAGCTAAGGGTAATCAACAATAATCACCACAAATCACTCTCTCCCTCATTCTTCACTCAATCACCATTTTCACAATCTCAAATTCATCACTTTCTATCCCACTTTTCCACCATTTTCACTATAGCTTTTCAACAAAAGTTCTTCAAGTTTCACATTGAAACTTGAAGGTCTTAAAGCTTAGCCTCCATCCTCCATTGAATTGAGCATTGTGGATGAAGAAGCTACTATTTTTTGGTGAAGATTGCGACTTAACGGAAGTGATTAATCGAGAAGCGACAAGACCGAATCGCATTTATTTTGCATTCGCGGGTTCTCCGGTTTTCTTCTCCATTTGCACTTCGATTCATTGCAACAATTACCGAAACACTCCTCCGTTTCGTAGGTTGGTGATTTAACCATTATGCCTTAATTTATCCTCTTCATCTCGCCTTAACGGCATTCTTCGCATGATTTTCGATTATGTTTACGTTGTATCGTTCGTTTTCATTTTCGTTGCTTTCTTGCTTGCAATTTGCATTTGGATTATTAGGAATTAGATTTGTAGTCTAATATAGGTCCTAGTAGGTGTAAAGAATCCCTTGTAAATAGGAAAAACGGTTCTCGTCGTAGGGATTTAGATTTTAGCTTATTTGATAGCTTAGTCTTAATTCTTCATGCCTATCACCCCCATACATGTTTAGGTACTGATTTTAGAGAATTTTTAGGTCCATTTCCAGTAGCTAATTCCCCCATTTCGAGTCGTTTCGACACGATTCCGTTCATGTTGCGTGTTATGCATTTTGGTGTTTCTTTGCGCATAGTTTAAGTTCTTGCATTTTGTCACCATGTTCATGCACCATTAGGCATATAATAATCATGTTGCATTCTGTTTTTACATGTTTGTATTGCCTCAAATCATTTTTTTTTTGCATTCCATTATGTTGATGTATGTTGCATTTTGCATAATCATATGTATGTGCATTTGATTACATTTTGTTGCATATTTGATCACATCATCCATGTCAATTCAATTCTGAATTTTGCATTGAGTTTAGCATGTTTGTTGAGCTATCATGTTGCATGTTCATAATCAATAATCCTCATGTGCATATACCATGTTCATGTACCATTCTTTTGCACTACTTGTTGCATAATCAACCATGTGATGCATTCTTGCATAATCTTCAAAATGTTCATGTTCTTGCATTTTTATATGATGATCCATGTTCAAATGTATGTTCATGATGGATTTAGTGCATTATTCATTGAGTTTGTGCATTAAAATATGAAAATAATCAATTCTGGATTTTGCATTACATAGCTGTTTTTTTGCATAAGTGCTGTAAAATACATGCTGTTTGTTATAAATTCATGCTGTTTGGGACTTTTAACACCTGTTTTTGCATGCATATAGGTGCTGTAAAATGTGTGCTGTTTGTTTGTAGTGCATGTTGTATTTTACCTTTTACACCTACTTTTTTCATGTTGCATGATAGTTGTAGTATGCTGTTTGTGTTGTGCTTTATTTTCATAGCTGTTTGTGTGTTTGAGTGCTGTAAATAGTTGCTGAATTTTGGTTTAGCATAGTGTAGGCACCCCTTAACTATAGATTGAGTTTAGTTTAGGTCCAAGAGCCTTAGGATTTAATTGTTGTGTGTTTGGTTTATTATTTTTGTAATAAAATGCACACTAATCATTTGTTTTTGTAGTGGGGAAGATTGAGGTAAGTTTCCTTCACCCAATCCTTTATTTTTATGCATTTCTTTTATGCATTTTAAATTCATTTTTCCTTCCACATTTGTCTTTGGTAGGATCCCCCTTTGTTAGGACCAACTTACCTTCCTTAGGAAGTAAGTTGTATCCTATTTCTTCTTTTTTTCTTTCCTTTTGCTCTTTAGGATTAGAATACTTCACAAACCATAGGACCACTTTTGTAAATAAATAAACAAAATTAGGATTGGGTCGTAGTCCCCCTTAGATTTTGTCCTCTTATCAACTTGAGTCATTCTCTTCTTATCTTCAAACAAAAATCCAAAAAAAACAATTAATAAATAAATGAAAGGATTCCTTGTGTATAGCCTTATTCCATGAAGCACTTGCATTCATTCCATCTTGGAGTGGTGTAAGCTTGTCTATCATGATGCACAAGTCTCATCAAGGAGTTGTTCACAAAGAAAAACTTAAAAGACACTTCTTCGCTAAAGCAACAAAAACATTTAATAAAGTTCAACAAGCCAGTGAACTTAAGCCCTAATCCTAGGAAACCAGTCTTGGATAAATTCTCCTTGCTGGGTATGCTTGTTCTATTATTCCATCTTGGAATGTAGAGTCGAGTGTACATTCCACGGAAAAGAGTTTGAATTCACTTCCTTGTGCCAAATTCATACAAAACTCATAAAAGACAAAAAACAAACAATAAGCGACTATCCTGCGGGAACTTCTCTTCTCATCTCATTCACTCACAACGCGAACTCGCGACTACTTGTCTCACATGCAAGACGGTAAACGCACTCGTACCAGACGAGCCTGCAACACCTGAGCATAGACATACGCAGTTCCAGCTGTAAAAAACACAAACAAATAGTTCCCGCCTTAGTTAGGCGAACTACGTCGACTCTGATCCTCATTATCCCGATGAGGTACGTAGGCAGCGGGGTAGGGCCCGTTCGAGCACACTCTTTATTTTCCCTACATTTTCCCCATTCTTTCTTTTTATTCTTTTTAATTCCTTTCTCATTTCCATTCCCTTTGTTCCAGTTAGCGGTTTTATTCAGCAGCAGTTATACTTTTCTCACCCTTTGAAACAAAACAAGCAAGCGTGGATCCCGTCGGGTACGGCGGACGGATTGGGGTGCTAATACCTTCTCAATTCGTAACCGACTCCCGAACTCAGATCTTTGGTTCGCAAGGCCTTGTCCTTTCCTTCTTCCTCAGGTTTGTGCAACATTACCTTTCCCATTCATTTGGGATAAAAATGTCTGGCTGGCGACTCTACCTTTTTCGCGCCACTTTCGCGTTTGTACTAGGATGAAAATCCCGGGAGCGACAGTCCCCAGCAGAGTCGCTGGTTGTCGCTCCCGGGATTTTCATCCTAGTACAAACGCGAAAGTGCCACAGAAGAGGTAGAGTCGCCAGCCAGACATTTTTATCCTGAATGAATGGGAAATGTAAGGTTGTACAAACCTAAGAGAAAAGTAAAGGAAAAGGTCATGTGAACCAATGATCTGGGTTCGGGAGTTGGTTACGACCTGGGATGGTATTAACACTCCAGACTGTCCGCTGTACCCGACGGGATCCATGCATGTTAGTCTGTTTCAAAGAGTGAAAAATAAGATGTTGCTGAACAAAAATCGCTAACTGGAACTGGAATTGAAATGAGAAAAGGAACTGGAAAAAGAGATAAAAAATAAAGAATGGGGAAAATGTAGGGAAAATAAAGAGTGGGCTCAAACGGGCCTTACCCTGCTGCCTACGTACCTCATCATGAAAATGAGGATCAGAGTCGACGTAGTTCGCCTAACTAAGGCGGAAACTCTGCTTGTGTTTTTTATGAATCGAACTGCTTATGCCTATGCTCAGTTATTACAGGCTCGCCTTGAACGTGTGTGTTACCGTCTTGTAAATGAGGCAAGTCGGAGCAAGTTCTTTTGTTGTGAGTGAGTGAGGTGAGAAGAGAATTCCTGCAGGAAAAGACGTATGTTGTTTGTGAACTATCTTTTAGAAAAATGTTTTCGAGTTTGTTGTTTGTGAAACATTCTCATATTAAGACTTGTTCATCATGGTAGATTCCTTACACCTCGCCCCGAAATGGGACGTGTGCAAGTAACCCACAACAAAGTCTCCTATCGTACGAGAAAGCTCAACCTTTATTAGGTATTTGTTGTTTTTCTTTATGAGATGAGAAAGATAGGCTCAAATCGAGAAAAGGGAAAAACTAAGGGGACTAAGACATAACCCTAAGTTATTTATTGCATGCAAAAGGAGATCCTAAATGGTTTGTGTGGCTTTATAATCCTAATGAGAAAAGGAAAAGAAAGAAACTAGAATTAGAAATCAACTTACTTCCTAAGGAAGGTAAGTTGTTTCTAAAGAGGGGGAAGCCTATACAAGCAAAGCACCAAGTGCTAAGGCAACACAATTAGAAAGCATAAAGAACATAAAAGGAAGAAGTTGTGTGAATAAACTTACCTCAACCTCCCTATAAAATAAAGGTTAATAGGATATGGCTAAAATGATAAAAGGAAGAAAGCAAACATGTACCAAACATATCCTAATACATCTATGGCCTAAACTAGACTCAATCCTAAGTCTAAGTGTTGCACCCCAAAATTTGCTCTCCTTTCGTTGTTTCGGTCTTCCGCATCCATACATTTGCATTTCGCATTTTTTAAAAAAAAATTAATAGCCATAGCTTTATTCTTTGTTTTTTTCAAAGATTGGGATCAGGAGTTCCCCTCAATCAGTGTCCTATTGTTTTTTTTTTGAGATTTTCATTCCACTCAAGCTTGGAGGTGGACCTTAAAGCCTTATTATAGGTATTTGTGTCATGCTTCATCAGATGTTCATGATGGTCTTCACTTTTCAAACATTGAGGCATAATTCACCAAGTCATCGAGTTAAGGTTTTGCAATTTGGAATTGAGAGAAGATTGATCCATAATGTGAGATGTATTTTTTTTGAAGAAGCATTGCGACCAAGACTATTGCTCCTCTGGCTACTTAATATGCAAGATTATGTTCAGACTAAGAAGAATGAATGGTGGTTAGGATACTTTGAATTGCGAAATTACACTTAAGGGCTTAAGAAACCAAATTTGTTGTCTCCTCGTTTAAGTATTTCAAGTCATGGGGATAATGTTATTTCAAGGTTATTGTGAAGTATCGTCATTTCTTTTTTGTTGAAAGGTAATCAGAATTTGAATTGAGAAAGCACGTTTATTCGAGTGACTTTACATAGGATTACAGTTGGCTTGAGTTTGAATTTAATGACTAAATTCGTGAATTCACATCTTTTGAATATTATGGACAAAATTGGCGTCAAGCTTTGTATTTGGTCATTGTCAAAGTGGACGTATTTTGCTTTCAAGCCACATCCCTTTAGGGATATGATTTTGAGACAAACAAGATTATTCAAGTTTAAAATGATTATTTCAAGATGAGATTGTTTCTTGTCAAGATAGCTGCATTCCAAATTACAATTCAGTAAAAAGGATTTGTTCAAATCCAAGATTTATGTCATCACTTTCAATCTCAAAGAGTGAGTCCAAATGCTACAAGAGAAATAAAAACTAAAATTACAAACAAAGTTGGAATCATTACAATTACATTACAATCACATTGTTACAAGGCCAACGGCATACAATGCACAACAAAACGCTCAGCCTCCTGACATAGCTGTGTGTCGCTTCCATCCATAGCTCATTTTTTTTCCAAGAAGCTTGCAAATGACGACTTCGTATCAATTCAGCCATCCGAACCTTCACCAACCCCAATCGTCGGCTCCAAACGTGGTGAACATGAAAAAAGAAACAAAGAATCATAAGCTTGAAATTGGTCCACAACAAGCATCCTTTTCCAAGTAAAATTTCATTTAGACAAAAGAAAAAAACGTTTATTCCATTGTATCAAGAAGATCTCTCTTGCTGTCTCGATTTAAATGAGCTCTACGGCATGTTTCAACACAGTTTTATTCAGGGCATTAGCATATCAAACACAACCGTATACAATGTCTAAAGCACCAGCAGGATTTTTGTACCATAAAGAGGAATCAGAAGGAGAAATAGCATTAGACCTCATTAAATTTGAATAAAAGGACAGGGGGAAATACCTTGAAAGCAAAGTCAGCACTCAAAAAGTACAATATCTTGGAATTGAGGATGCACGGGAAAGGCCATACAACTGCATCTACTTGCTTGCAGCATACACAAATGCCCAAAGGTCAGCTACTAAGCTCACATCACAATGTGCTAGGACCTGCAAGATCACAATATCAAGATTACATAAAAAAAAAGGACAAAAGGTGTTTCTGCAGAGAATTGATACAGTTCATTTCTAACCAATTTAAACTAGATTGTCACAACAACAAGGGCAAATGGTTTGACATAGAGCAGAAGGTACATGGACAGTTTTTTTGTTGTTCCCTCACAAGTAGGTGAAAGTACGAAAAGGATAAGCAGACCTACCTGCTGTGCCTAACCCGGCTGCACCTTGCTGCCCTCAACAACATCCTGCAGGCTGATGTGACTATTCGTTCTAGACCTGCACAAGCACGAGAAGACAATCTAAGCAAACAGGTTTTTTTTTTAGTATAAAAAAGTAGAGAGTTTCGAGAATAGAAGGAGGGGGCTATCAGAAAGTTGAATCCAGGACAAACAATTTCAGTCAAGACTCAACCAATTCAGTTCGTTTTAAAGCAGATATTTTTCAACTCTTACTAGCCCTAAGGTCTCCTATAAAAAGCCAGGATTTGTATTCTAACGGGAGGACCGTCAGAAACATCAAGAACCCTAAAACGAAAAATACAGAAGACAACATCAAAAATTTTGTTTTCAAAAAACAATCACAAAAACACAGACTTGTTCTTTTCAAAACGAAAAACCAAAATACCTTTGAGGTTGAAGGACCGGGCGTTTTGTGACCTAACATCTTCTGGACACCATCAACTTTCACGAAACCGTCACAACACACCTTTCTTCAACACCATCCGCGACCTCATCTACCACCACCGCAACTCCTCGCGATCATCATCACCAATTGCATCGTCCACCGTCACCAACCTAACAACCTGTGAGATTCAAAAGCGTCGCCGATTGAGAACCTAGGCCGCAAGAAGAAGAAAAGCAAACGGGAAGTGAAGGAAACAAGATCCTCAGAACAAAAACTCACCACATATTTCCGGAGATCTCAGATTGTTAGTTTGTTATTTACCTTTTACCTTTGAAATATTGTCGTTGTTGTTGCTTGTTTTGCTTCTTATTCGTTTTCGATTTTTTCCTTTGCCGTTTGTAACATGTGTTTCAACGCGATTTTAATAAGGTTTGGGGGTTAGGGAACGAATTTAGGGAAGATGGGTTTGTTCTTCGTGAGCTTCTGGATTTCAAAACCGTATGTCTTCTCATTTTTGCCGTTAGGTCATCATTTAGGGTTTTCCAATCCCCCCTTTTTTTTCCCTTGACCGAACTGGGTCGAAGGATTAGGCCTGACCCGCTTGGCTAACCCGCGGATCCATTTCTAGTTGGGCCTCTTTGTTGGTCAGCCAACATCACTTTTCCTTTTAACGTTTTATTAAGTTTTCTCATTATTTTCTTCTTTGCTTCTCAAGTTTTGTTTTATAATCCTTCTTAAACTTTTTTTTCATTTTTTATATAAAAAAAAGGGGATTAAACGAACTAAACTTTTTTTTTTTTTTATGATAATATTAACTAATTTTATTTTGTTAATCAATTCTTGATAAAGAAATTTTTGTACTTAGTTTATTTTATTTTATTGATTATTATATCGGTAAGATGCTTCACTTGTTTTCTTTGTTCATCGTTTAGTCGCGGTGACAATGCGTGACCTATTAACACAAATATCGTTCCCGATTTTCGATCATAATTTGTTAAGCAGGATATGGGCATAATATTTCGAATAACAATTAAATAGAAAAAATATAGTGAGCATCTTGTCCAGCGCCAAGTGAACAAATCGAGCCTACACTGCACACACGTAAGTCGGTCATTTCTGATCGCCGTCTGCACTACAATTTATTCTTAATTAATTTACGAAAAAAGGAACTCCGGAGTCTAGCATTCCGCACATTCTGGATTGAACCGCAAATGGGCTAGCCTCACGCGTTGGTTCAATCACCTTTCGTATAAAGCAATTCAATTTATTCTTAATTAATTTACGGAAAAAGGAACTCCAGAGTCTAGCATTCCGCACATTCTGGATTGAACCGCAAATGGGCTAGCCTCACGCGTTGGTTCAATCACTATTTCGTATACCAACAAATTTAAATCATTTTATAATTAATTAGCGAGTAACTGAACTCCGGAGTCTCGCACTCCGCACGTTCTTGAATGCAACCGCAACATGGGCTAGCCCCACGCGTGGTTCATTCGCCCTCTCATTTTAAAACACCCGTAACAAAGATCAAACATCTTTCCTCAAAATGAACGTTGTTTAAATATTTCTATCTCGCAAACAAGCTAGCGCTTCAGCCTCCTATCGTGAGCAGATAAGCCAACGCTTAGCAGTAGAATGCATTTTCAAACAATCGTTCAATAAAAAACACAAATCGTAGTAGCACGAACTACGAAGCTCTGACTTTCCCATTGCACAAGGGAATACGTAGGCACGGGGATTTTAATCCTTCGCGAGCACAATAAATAAAAATTAACTATCTCTCCGTCACAATAATAAAAAACTTAACCTTTCCCTATAGCAAATAATAAATAGATATCGATAATTAATCATTAAAAGAAGACAATAATAACAAGTTAACATTTAAGCGCAAACTAGACTAAGAGGTTCCCGTTGAGTACAACGGACGTGAGAGGTGCCTAATACCTTCCCCTTGCGTAACTGACTCCCGAACTTAGATTAGTGGTTTCGTTGACCATTCTTATCCTTTATTTAGGTTGTGTCTATATCTCCCTTTTCTGTCGTAGAATAAATAGAATTAGGTGGCGACTCTGTTGTTTTGTTTTAGGATCGTATTTTTCGAGGTGTGACAGCTGGCGACTCTGCTGGGGATGGATTTACCTTGCGCATAAGAGAGTCGAGCCTAGCTTAGGATAGTTTGCGTTTGTTTGCTGATTTGTTTGATTGTCTTCTTTATTTATTTTTGATGTTTTATCTATTGCTTCCTTCTTTATTATTTGCTCATTATATTTGCCTGTTGGATCTCGGGACATCACGGGTGAAGCTTTGTATCTGAGTTTTGAAAAAGAAGAGGGAACACCTAAGTTAGAATTGGATGTTATTAGTGTTAGTCTCCGAGGACTCGCTCCTTGCACGCCTAACATGAAAGCTCCCCCAGATAGTTAGACTTTTCATAGATCTTGTCACAACGCAGCTAGCCTGTCGCGGGACCTGATTCATGAAAGGGCTGTGATTCTGGGACCCCCTAGAACCTGTTTCAATTTTGGTAGTTGTGTAATGTTAGGCTCCAAGGACTCGCTCCTTGCACACCTAGCATGAGAACTCCACTCAAGGTAGACCTTATCGTTATTATCGCCACAATGCAGCTGGCCTGCGGCGGGGCGTTAGTGCGATAAACGTCCATGACCTTGGGTTTCCCTATACCATCACCATAGAAACTACCTTGTGAGTGGGCATTATGGGTAGCAAGATATAGACCGACCCTCTAGAGCCTACATTTTAGAGTTCCAAGCTCCCATTGTTATCCCGGATCCAGCTTTGTGCATTCATAACCATGTAGCATGCGCATCATAACCTACACATCTTGTTATTTCAGGAAAACACATCTATTTGTTGTTTCGCATTCAAAACAGTCATGAGTTCAGGGAAAAGGAAGACTCTACAGCTAAAAGCTTTCTCGCCAAATATCGCTGTTCTTAAGGACTGCTTAGAGAAAATGCCCGCTTCCTACAAAAGGGCTATTGAAGTAAGGTTCGGCCAAGTACTTCATCTTCTGGAAGTCGACGTACAAATCCCGGGTCTCACAGCTTTGGCCCAATTCTATGATCCGCCGATGCGAAGCTTCTTGTTTCAGGACTTTCAGCTAACGCCGTCTCTGGGAGAATTTGAAGGGTTCTTGGGATTTTCTATGAAGGGAAAGGCACCTTACACCCTTGTCAGTCGGGATCTTAAGGTGGAGGTATTAGCGGAAGCTCTTCAGATCCCCATTCCCACAGCTAAAGCTAACTGGAAGCAAAAGAGGGAGTTTTGGGGTTTCCATGGGCTATTTTTAGAGCAGGAAAGCAAGAAATTAATAAAGGAACGTCAATGGGCTGCTTTAGTCAACGTATTAGCTCTCCTCATTTACGGTCTGGTTTTATTTCCAACTTTTGAGGATTACATTGATACGGCGGCGATTAATATATTCTGGGCGGTTTGGAAAGAAGGTCAAAGCCCAGTATACCCGTTGTTGGCAGACGTGTTTTATAATCTCCACCTCCGTCACGAGAAGAAAGGTGCTGTTTTGACTTTTTGTCTCCCGTTACTGTATAAATGGCTCACATCTCATGTTTTCAAACGCAATGCTCTAATTCCCAAGATGACAAGCGGGGAATGGTCCCAGATGTTAGCTTCCCTCACCGAAAGAGACATTGCCTGGTATCCCAACAAGTTGGATGTTGATCGGATCATTATGAGCTGTGGGAATTTCAGAAATGTGCCACTAATGGGATCAAAAGGGTGCATTAGTTACAATCCCATTTTAACTATACGGCAGCACGAATACCCTATGCTAGGAAAACCAGAAGACGCCGAATTGGAAGAGATGATACTTCACAACAGAGGTGCGGATGATCCAGCATTGCTCTTCAGAATATGTCGTTCCTGGGAAAAAGTTCACACCAAAGGCTCCGAGCTAAGGAAAAGAGATGGGGTGGTCAGGATACCCTACCGACAGTGGGTTCTTGAAAGAGTCCAGATCGTCAAACTACCCTTTTCTGGAGAAGCACTCCCCAAACCTCCTGTACATGAACCAATATCCCTTGAAGAAGTAGAGGAACTTCGGATGAAGGTAGCCAATCTTGGGAAAGAAAACGAAGAGCTCAGTTCAAAACTGCACCGGGTCACCCACGAAAGGAATGAATTGAGGTATGACTTGGCTCGTAAAACTGTCCAAGTCGAAGCTATTCAAGAAAAGGCCAACGAAGAAGAGCGAAAGAAAAATAATGTTAAAGGGTGTCTGGATCAAACTTATGGAACAGTGGTTCACTTGAAGGAGGATTTAAACAGGGTTTGCCGGAAGAGCGCGAATAACGAGGATTGGTATGTCCGGGCGACTAAAAAGGCAAAGATCGAAAGAGAAGAATTCGAGAAGAAGATTGCAGAGCTTACCGCATCGCTAGAGGAGGCAGTAAGAAGTTCGAATCAGGAATATGAGCTTAGGATGCAGGCCATGAATGTCTCACGATTTACCGTGGAAGATTGGGATTTCAAGTGCCAAGAGGTGAATCGCGCTGAAGGAAACGCCCAGTACTGGAAGGAACAATACGAGGCTTTGACCAAGGATCGCAACATTTGGGAGTCAGCAAGAAATGAGGTGCGGGGTCACTTCCAAGGATACCAGCAAGCTGTACAAGATCGAATCAAGGAAAGAGACATGTATCGTGATAAGCTTAATCGGCTTATTGAATGGTGCAACTCGCAGATAGAAGAACTACCTTTCCGACTCTCTATGGCAAGAGGGGAATTCGAAGACGATGGATCCTACCCAGCTGTGAGTTACTTTCTCTCAATGTGCCAAAACATGTTGAAGACCTTCAAGGAAGAGGTGAAAGAATGTAGTACCCAGAGACCCAAGAATTAGTCTTACAGTTGTAATTTATTTTGCTTTATTTATCTATTTTATTTCAGAAGAGAATTGGCGTTATTTTTGTAATAGTTAACGAACAAGAATATTTGTACTTGATATTTTAAGTCTTGATTATTTAAGAATGAATGAAGTTTGGAGTTTCTTCTATAGTCCTTGACTTCTGTGATTGTTTTGAATGTTGCACATTTTAAATTTTGATATTGGTGATTGTTTTTCCTGAAATTAACATTTTGTGGCACGGCATTCATACATTTCCATCATTTGCTGCATTTTGAAAAAAAAAACATGAGGCTCATGCGTGTCTTTTTACCCAGTCATCAAACTGTTTCGTCCATACAAAACCGGAGCCGATCGTCGCAGGAGGATGGAAAGACTCGAGCAGGAAAATCAAGAGCTCAGGGGAGAAGTGACTGCATTGAAGGATAGTTTGGAAAGGCTTACCAATATGATGGAGACAATGGCCGCTGCGCAGAATCAGACGTCTCAAAATTCTCAGGAGACTGGACAGAGGACCGAGGCCATGGCCATCCCAACGACCGAGGCCCCTAGCAATGATTCCCAACATGTTGTAACCACTGGTTTCCCATGGGGCATTCCTCGTGATTTCATACCAGAGAATCATCAACCACATGTCTCACACGTCGCTGCTGTAATGACTACTCCTCAGCCTGTAATACACACTGCCCATTACAACGAAGACCCCCCTTTCCACACAGCACCAAGCGAAAATGCAGGAGTAGACGAGAGATTGGATGAGTTCCAGGATCGTTTTCTAGAAATGCAAAATGAGATTAGAGCACTCCGAGGTCAGGATCTGTTTGGAAGAAAGGCTTCTGATCTTTGCTTGGTCCCCAATGTCAGGGTTCCGCACAAATTCAGGGTACCTGAGTTCGAAAAATATAAAGGAAACTCATGTCCTCAGAGCCACTTAATCATGTACGCCCGAAAGATGTCCACCCAGCAGGACAATGACCCGTTGTTGGTTCATTATTTCTAGGACAGCTTGACAGGTGCTGCCCTCAAGTGGTATATGAGTTTGGACAGCGCGAAAATCCGAACCTTCAATGACCTAGGAGAAGCTTTCATCCGACAGTATAAGTACAACCTTGACATGGCCCCGGACAGAGATCAACTCCGGAGCATGTCGCAGAAGGACAAGGAGAGTTTCAAAGAATATGCTCAACGGTGGCGTGAGGTCGCGGCTCAAATATCCCCACCTTTGGAAGAAAAAGAAATGACCAAGATTTATCTGAAGACGTTGAGCATGTTCTATTATGATCGCATGATCGCAAGCGCACCCAGTGACTTTACTGAAATGGTAAATATGGGCATGCGGCTTGAAGAGGCCGTTAGAGAAGGGCGTTTAGCAAAAGAAACAGGGTCATCCAGTGGCATCAAGAAATTCGGAAATGGCTTCCACAAAAAGAAAGAGCAGGAAGTTAGTGCCATTCACCAGAGAAGAAGTTATCAGCAGCAGGTGGCTGCAATTACCCCGATTATCAATACAGCTCCAGGTCCTAATTACCGACCATTTTTCCCTCAAAGTCAGCAAACCACTCCACAACACCAACATCAGCATCAACCTCACCAATTCCAGCAACGGCAACAACATCCTCCACAACAGGCTCACCCCCAGTACAACAACAATCGTATTCTGAGAGCACCCGTCTACGACCCCATACCAATGACTTACGCAGAGTTATTTCCAGCTCTATTACAAAAAGGGCATATTCGAACAAGGCCTCCCCTCCCTCCACCCAGGAATCCCACTTATGGGTTCAAAGCTGACCAGTTTTGCGCCTATCATCAAGGCGGGCCAGGCCACAATATTGAAAACTGTTTTGGTTTTAAGGCCGATGTCCAGAATTTGATTAAAAATGGTGTTTTGACGTTTAAAGATACCAATCCGAATATTCAAGTGAATCCTTTGCCACCACACGGAAGAGCCTCGGTAAATATGGTGCACGGTTGCCCAGGGGAATACGCTGTTTATGACGTCAGATTGATCCAAGGGTCCTTAGTGCAAAAACATGCAGAACTGGCAGGGCTTATCTACTTCCACAACGGGATACATGATTACGAGGCGTGCAGAATCTGCTCCGTTAATCAACGGGGATGTCGCTTAGTGCGAGAAGATCTTCAAAGAATGTTGGATCAAAGGTCTATCAGAATAATGTATCCCAGAAATCCTAATGATGTTGAAATTGATGAAGAGGCATTTGTCATAATACCACAATTTAATGAACCAGGACCCATAGAGATCACATACGACAGTAGGAGGATCGCTGCAACTCCATTGGTCATCGCTGTACCAGGACCAATGCCATACCAGTCTGAAAGGGCCATACCATACAGATATAATGCAACCATGATTGAAAACGGAAGGGAGGTTCCATTACCATCCATTGTCAACATTGCTGATGTCAGCCGAGTTACCAGAAGCGGGAGGGTATTCCCTAACAAAGCCAAAGAAACTATGATGCATAAAGAAACTCCATCGGAGAATGCTTTTAAGCAAGTAGGCCAATCAAGCAATACAAATCATAGCAAGGGAGATGATGAAGTGCTAAAACTGATCAGGAAAAGCGATTACAACGTAGTGGATCAGCTTTTGAGCACACCTTCGAGAATTTCAATCTTATCTCTTCTGATGAGCTCTGAGGCGCATCGGGAGGCTTTGCAGAAGGTTTTAGAGCAAGCATTTGTGGATCATGATGTCACCATTGGCCAATTCGACAATATCGTTGCGAATATAACTGTTTGCAATAATCTTAGCTTCTGTGACAAAGAACTCCCGGAACAGGGAAGAAACCACAACATGGCATTGAATATCTCTGTTAACTGCAAGACTGACGCTTTGTCTAGTGTGCTGATAGACACTGGCTCTTCGCTAAATGTTATGCCAAGGTCAACCCTCTCAATGTTAGCCTATCAGGGCAATCCTATGAGAATCAGTGGGGTTATTGTCAAAGCTTTTGACGGGTCCCGTAAGACTGTTATCGGAGAAGTGGATTTGCCTATAACGATTGGACCTCATACCTTTCAGATCACATTCCAAGTAATGGACATCAAGGCGGCATACAGTTGCTTGTTGGGCCGCCCTTGGATCCATGAAGCAGGTGCCGTAACTTCAACCTTACATCAAAAACTCAAGTTCGTAAGTCAAGGAAAGTTGGTAACGGTGTTTGGGGAGCAGGCTATGATTGTGAGTCATCTCTCCTCTTTTTCATATGTGGAACCAGAAGATGATGTTGGAACCCGTTTCCAGGCCCTAACCATTGCTGATAAAGAAGTGAAGAAGAAAGGGGCATCCATTTCTTCTTTCAGAGATGCTCATCAGGTTGTTGAGAGTGGTTCGTCCGAAGGGTGGGGAAAGATTGTAGTTTTAAACGAGAACAAGGCCCGTGAAGGAGTCGGTTTTTCGCCCGAATCTGCAAAACTTACAAGGGACGAAGGTGTCATCTGCCCAATACAGGAAAGTTTCCGCAGTGGAGGATTCATGAGTCCAACTCCACCAGAAGTGGACGCAATTACCGAGGACGATTCTGAAGACGATTTACCAGACTTTATTGTACATGGAGCTTTGTGCCAGAATTGGACTGCTGTTGATATCCCATCTGTCGTTCGCCTATCTAAGTAATGATTTTGTGTTAACCTCTCGCTCTGCCCGAAGCGAGAGAGTACTTTTGTAGGGGTTTCTTTTTATGCAATTTAAGACTTTTGTTTCCTCTTTGCCCTGCCCAAAGCAAGAGAGTAATTTTGTTGGGCCTTTTTGTTTCGAAAATTAAACAATCATTAATGAAAGTGTTATTTTTCGACTTCCTTTATCTTTTGTCATTTTTTTTACTTTTTGCCTTTCGGAAAAGTGGTAATCCTAAAAAAAAAAGAGAGAGAAAGAAGGAAAAATATACATCTACATGTTTGCATAAATAAAAGGTTTCATTTTTCAAAAATCTGCATACGCTTCCATTTGTCTAGTGCTAAAATAAAACATCAATCACATGTGCAGATTAATCATAAAGAACCCCATTGAAATGCATGACCCATTACCTACTCCCAACTTTGAGTTCCCGGTGTTTGAGGCTGAAGAAGATAATGATGAAGAGGTCCCTGATGAGATCTCACGGCTACTGGAAAATGAGGAGGAAACTATCCAGCCATACAAAGAAGCAGTGGAGGTAATTAATCTTGGCACGGAAGATGATAAGAAGGAAGTCAAAGTCGGCGCGCTACTCATCCTCGACGTCAAGGAAAGAATGATATAACTTTTGAAAGAGTATGCGGATGTGTTTGCTTGGTCCTACCGGGATATGCCAGGATTGGATACCCGTATCGTGGAACATCGCCTTCCTTTGAAACCAGAATGCCCGCCGATCAAACAGAAGTTGAGGAGATCACGCCCTGACATGGCTATCAAAATTAAGGAGGAGGTTCAGAAGCAGATCGACGCAGGATTCCTTGTCACTTCCGAGTATCCGCAATGGTTAGCCAATATAGTACCTGTGCCGAAGAAAGATGGGAAAGTCAGAATGTGTGTCGATTACAGAGATCTGAACAAAGCCAGCCCTAAGGACGATTTCCCGCTACCACATATTGACATGTTGGTCGACAGCACAGCTAAGTTCAAAGTTTTCTCATTCATGGATGGTTTCTCCGGATACAACCAGATTCGAATGGCCCCAGAGGATATGGAAAAGACTTCATTTATTACACCTTGGGGAACATTTTGCTACCAAGTAATGCCTTTCGGTTTGAAGAATGCAGGCGCAACTTATCAAAGAGCAATGACGACACTGTTTCACGACATGATGCACAAAGAAATCGAAGTATACGTTGATGACATGATTGCTAAATCCATAACCGAGGAAGAGCATGTGGAGTACCTGTTGAAGTTGTTCCAACGTTTGAGGAAGTACAAACTTCGCCTGAACCCCAACAAATGCACATTTGGTGTTCGGTCAGGGAAGTTGTTGGGTTTCGTTGTCAGCCAGAAAGGTATTGAAGTAGATCCCGACAAAGTCAAGGCCATTCGAGAAATGCCTGCACCAAGGACGGAAAAACAAGTAAGAGGATTTTTAGGTCGTCTGAATTACATCTCCAGATTTATTTCTAATATGACTGCGACCTGTGGGCCGATCTTCAAACTCCTGCGAAAGAATCAAAATTGCAAGTGGACTGAAGATTGTCAAAAGGCTTTTGATAACATCAAAGATTATTTACTGGAGCCGCCTATCTTGGTCCCTCCAGTTGAAGGAAGACCTCTGATCATGTACTTAACGATACTAGAAGATTCCATGGGTTGTGTGCTTGGGCAACAAGACGAAACAGGACGGAAGGAGCATGCCATCTATTACCTGAGCAAGAAATTTACAGATTGTGAATCTCGATACTCTATGCTCGAGAAAACTTGTTGTGCTTTAGCTTGGGCAGCTCGACGCCTCCGACAATACATGATCAATCACACTACCTGGTTGATTTCAAGAATGGATCCGATTAAGTATATTTTTGAAAAGCCGGCCCTGACAGGAAGAATTGCTCGTTGGCAGATGTTACTATCCGAATATGATATTGAGTACCACACTCAGAAGGCTATTAAGGGAAGTATTTTAGCCGACCATCTGGCCCATCAACCCATTGACGATTACGAGCCCGTAAAGTTTGATTTTCCAGACGAAGATGTCATGTACTTGAAGATGAAAGATTGTGATGAGCCTCCCCTCGACGAAGGGCCAGAACCGGAGTCCCAATGGGGATTAGTTTTCGATGGAGCTGTAAATTTGTACGGAAAAGGAATTGGGGCAATGATTGTAACCCCCCAAGGAGCTCATATCCCTTTCGCTGCAAGAGTGACATTCAATTGCACCAATAATGAAGCCGAGTACGAAGCTTGCATCATGGGCTTGGAAGAAGCGGTTGATTTAAGAATCAAGAACTTAAATGTATATGGTGACTCAGCCCTAGTGATCAATCAGATCAAGGGGAAGTGGGAAGTCCTACAGCCTCACTTGATTCCATACAGGGATTATGCGAGGAGGATCTCGACGTTCTTTAATAAAATTGAGTTCCACCAGGTACCTCGCAGCGAGAACAAAATGGCTGATGCTCTGGCTACCATCTCCTCCATGATTGTTGTAAACCGACAGAATGATGTGCCGAAGATTGAAATTAAGCGTCTTGATAGACCTGCTTATGTATTCACCTTGGAAGAGGCTGTTGACGATAAACCGTGGTATTACGATATAGAGTGTTTCTTACGGCACCAAGAATATCCGCCAGGGGCATCCGGCAAGGATCGAAAGACTCTGAGGAGGTTAGCCAATAACTTCTTTCTGAGTCAAGATGTTTTGTACAAGAGAAATTTCGATATGGTTTTACTCAGGTGTGTAGATAAGCATGAAGCGGAAATACTGATGAGGGAGATTCATGAAGGATCATTCGGCACTCACGCTAATGGACATGCTATGGCTAGGAGGATGCTGAGGGCAGGGTATTACTGGTTGACAATGGAATCCGATTGCGGCAAATATGTGAAGAAATGTCATAAATGTCAGGTTTACGCTGATAAGGTTCATATCCCTCCGACTCTTCTCAACGTTCTTTCCTCTCCGTGGCCTTTTTCCATGTGGGGCATCGATATGATCGGTATGATTAAGCCGAAAGCTTCCAATGGACATCGTTTCATCCTAGTGGCCATTGACTACTTTACAAAATGGGTAGAGGCAGCTTCCTACGCCAATGTGACTAGGCAGGTGGTAGTCCGATTCATCAAAAACAACCTCATTTGCCGGTATGGTATCCCGAGTAGGATCATCACTGATAATGGATCAAACCTGAACAACAAAATGATGAAGGAAATGTGCGCGGAATTCAAGATTGAACATCATAACTCTTCTCCCTACAGGCCTAAGATGAACGGGGCGGTAGAAGCCGCTAACAAGAATATCAAGAAGATCATTCAGAAGATGGTCGTCACTTATAAGGATTGGCATGAGATGCTTCCCTTTGCTTTACACGGATATCGCACTTCGGTTCGCACGTCGACAGGGGCAACTCCTTTTTCCTTGGTATATGGCATGGAGGCTGTACTCCCTGTGGAAGTTGAAATCCCGTCAATGAGAGTTTTGGTGGAAGCCAAGTTAACAGAAGCTGAATGGTGTCAAAGCAGGTATGATGATTTGAATCTGATTGAAGAGAAAAGGATGACAGCTTTATGCCATGGGCAATTATATCAACAAAGGATGAAGAAGGCTTTTGATAAGAAGGTTCATCCTCGTGTGTTCAGAGAAGGCGACCTCGTGATTAAGAAACTCCAGCCTTTTATATCAGATTCTAGGGGCAAATGGGCTCCTAACTATGATGGCCCGTATGTTGTCAAGAGAGTTTTTTCAGGCGGCGCGCTAATCCTCGCGACGATGGATGGCGAGGAATTCACTCGTCCTACAAATGCAGATTCAGTCAAGAAATACTTCGCTTAACAAAAATAAAAAGAACAGCTCGGTAAGTCGAAAACCTGAAAGGGCGACTTAGGCAAAAAAGAGCGTCTCGGTGGGTCGAAAACCCGAAAGGGCGACTCAGGCAAAAGTTAGAGACATAAACAGAAATTAATCATCCCGCTGGATTGAAAACCTGAAAGGGCAGTCCAGGCAAAAGTTAGGGATAAAGGCAAGTAACTGTATCGGGTTATGACGACAACATCGTGTGCCAAGATTTCTTCAAAATCTAATTCAAGCTCAAGAATGCCAGGGATTCGAAGTAGTTGGAGGAAATGATGGTCATTGTAATTTTAATGTAGTCTTTTCCACTTAATTACCATTTATTCCACTTTTGTAAAGATCTATGGAATCCCGCTATTGGCAGATTACCATTCCATTAATGAAAATTTGAGCCTATGCCTTTGCTTGCAATTCTTATTCTATCTTCATCTCAAAAAATGACGCTGTTATTAATAATGATTTTCGAAACAAAAAAAGTTTTTACTATATTTGTTTTAATGTGTGTGTACTTACTAAGTTTGCGAACCGAAAGACAGACTTTAATGGTTGTTCTAAGAATGGTTAAAACTGCAAGATGTGAAATAATTGTCTCGTTAAATGTGGCATGCTCAGGTTTCTCCAATATGGGTCATTAAAGTGTTACTTATGTGACTCATTTTTCTGTGTTAAAATTTTGTTACTCATCGCCTTTGGAGCAGATTGTTGATTTGATTCCCCAGCAAAAGGTAAACTATTACATCCTTGTCAAAGCCAACTGCGTTATGGGTCGCTCACATCTTGTTAAGACTGGTCAGGCATCCGGTTGTTGTGTTCTTCTCACCAATCTATCTTATGTGTCGGTTTTGTCTGTTTGTCAGCATAAACATAACACATATACATACATGCACATCATGAATAATTGCACTCATATCCATATCCATGCTGCATTCATTAATGCATACCTCCTTCACCTTGGTCGTGTTTACCCCCAAGTGATTGTGTCTCTCTCAAAATAGAGTTGTCAGTCTTAGGCAGAAAATGTACATTCTTTCTGATTCCCCACTGAGATTCTATCCTCGTGGAAGATTTTGCTTTAGTTCTCCTTTCCACGCTTGGATAGGATAAATCCTGATTGAATTCGTTCCTCATGGATTAATGTCTTGCTTGACAGTTTCTGTCCAGCTCGTTCCTGGATTTGAATTTTGGTCTTTGGCAACTTTGATGATTGAACTACCAATTAGAGAGTGCATTTATTTTGCATCTCTGGATGCTTAGTTTCCCAGAAGGAATTTGTGGAAGGCTTCCTTTGGAGGCAAATTTTCCTCTCCAGCAGTGTTACTACAACATTCCCTTGGATTACTTATACCCGGCAACAAGTGGCCGTCTCTTTATTCGAGAAGCTTGTTTCGTCCTAGAGCTTCTAAGTGGAATCAACAAGTGGCAGTCTCTTTATTTGAGAAGTTTGTTTTGTCTTCGAACTTTTGAGTAAATCAACAGATGACATTCTCTTTTCGAGCAATTTGTTCATCCTCAGCAAGGTTTCTGTTCTATCAAATGGCTATCTCTTCCATACAAGTCGAGAAGTTTGATATGAATCTCTTTTATTTTTCCAACAAATGGCTATCTCTTCCATACAAGTTGAGAAGTTTGTTGTGAATTTTTCCAATTTCCGTCAAATGGCTATCTCTTCCATACAAGTCGAGAAGTTTGAGCGTGAAGTTGTTCTTCATCATATGGCTGTCTCTTTCAGAAGAAGGGAAGTATGATGAATGTTCTATCAAATGGCTATCTCTTCCATACAAGTCGAGAAGTTTGAGCGTGAAGTTGTTCTTCATCATATGGCTGTCTCTTTCAGAAGAAGGGAAGTATGATGAATGTTCTATCAAATGGCTATCTCTTCCATACAAGTCGAGAAGTTTGATATGAATCTCTTTTATTTTTCCAACAAATAGCTATCTCTTCCATACAAGTTGAGAAGTTTGTTGTGAATTTTTCCAATTTCCGTCAAATGGCTATCTCTTCCATACAAGTCGAGAAGTTTGAGCGTGAAGTTGTTCTTCATCATATGGCTGTCTCTTTCAGAAGAAGGGAAGTATGATGAATGTTCTATCAAATGGCTATCTCTTCCATACAAGTCGAGAAGTTTGATATGAATCTCTTCTATTTTTCCAACAAATGGCTATCTCTTCCATACAAGTTGAGAAGTTTGTTGTGAATTTTTCCAATTTTCGTCAAATGGCTATCTCTTCCATACAAGTCGAGAAGTTTGAGCGTGAAGTTGTTCTTCATCATATGGCTGTCTCTTTCAGAAGAAGGGAAGTATGATGAATGTTCTATCAAATGGCTATCTCTTCCATACAAGTCGAGAAGTTTGATATGAATCTCTTTGCTTATCCAACAAATGGCTATCTCTTCCAGACAAGTTGAGAAGTTTGTTGTGATTTTTTTTTCAATTTCCGTCAAATGGCTATCTCTTCCAGACAAGTTGAGAAGTTTGAGCGTGAAGTTGTTCTTCGTCATATGGCAGTCCCTTTCAGAAGAAGGGAAGTATGGTGAAAGTTCTATCAATGATGTCTCCCCAATGTGCGTTGTCATCTGTCGATCATTTCTCGTCTAGTTGTATTTCAAAACTTCCTGAAGGGATTCGTGCCACAACTATGTGCGCTTTACCCCCAGTAAAGCCGTCTGTTCTCTCGTTAGAGTTTGATTTCATAGTTTTCTTTCCAGCTTTTCTACCGTTTATTTTCTTTTTTTTTTCTCGGAGCGCCAATTTTCTGGTTCTTTGGTATTCAAACCTCTTCTACCTTTCAGGTTTAAGCCGTTTGAATAGGGGCAGCTGTTGCACCCTAAAATTTGCTCTCCTTTCGTTGTTTCGGTCTTCCGCATCCATACATTTGCATTTCGCATTTTTTTTAAAAAAATTAATAGCCATAGCTTTATTCTTTGTTTTTTTCAAAGATTGGGATCAGGAGTTCCCCTCAATCAGTGTCCTATTGTTTTTTTTTGAGATTTTCATTCCACTCAAGCTTGGAGGTGGACCTTAAAGCCTTATTATAGGTATTTGTGTCATGCTTCATCAGATGTTCATGATGGTCTTCACTTTTCAAACATTGAGGCATAATTCACCAAGTCATCGAGTTAAGGTTTTGCAATTTGGAATTGAGAGAAGATTGATCCATAATGTGAGATGTATTTTTTTTGAAGAAGCATTGCGACCAAGACTATTGCTCCTCTGGCTACTTAATATGCAAGATTATGTTCAGACTAAGAAGAATGAATGGTGGTTAGGATACTTTGAATTGCGAAATTACTCTTAAGGGCTTAAGAAACCAAATTTGCTGTCTCCTCGTTTAAGTATTTCAAGTCATGGGGATAATGTTATTTCAAGGTTATTGTGAAGTATCGTCATTTCTTTTTTGTTGAAAGGTAATCAGAATTTGAATTGAGAAAGCACGTTTATTCGAGTGACTTTACATAGGATTACAGTTGGCTTGAGTTTGAATTTAATGACTAAATTCGTGAATTCACATCTTTTGAATATTATGGACAAAATTGGCGTCAAGCTTTGTATTTGGTCATTGTCAAAGTGGACGTATTTTGCTTTCAAGCCACATCCCTTTAGGGATATGATTTTGAGACAAACAAGATTATTCAAGTTTAAAATGATTATTTCAAGATGAGATTGTTTCTTGTCAAGATAGCTGCATTCCAAATTACAATTAAGTAAAAAGGATTTGTTCAAATCCAAGATTTATGTCATCACTTTCAATCTCAAAGAGTGAGTCCAAATGCTACAAGAGAAATAAAAACTAAAATTACAAACAAAGTTGGAATCATTACAATTACATTACAATCACGTTGTTACAAGGCCAACGGCATACAATGCACAACAAAACGCTCAGCCTCCTGACATAGCTGTGTGTCGCTTCCATCCATAGCTCATTTTTTTCCAAGCAGCTTGCAAATGACGACTTCGTATCAATTCAGCCATCCGAACCTTCACCAACCCCAATCGCCGGCTCCAAACGTGGTGAACATGAAAAAAGAAACAAAGAATCATAAGCCTGAAATTGGTCCACAACAAGCATCCTTTTCCAAGTAAAATTTCATTTAGACAAAAGAAAAAAACGTTTATTCCATTGTATCAAGAAGATCTCTCTTGCTGTCTCGATTTAAATGAGCTCTACGGCATGTTTCAACACAATTTTATTCAGGGCATTAGCATATCAAACACAACCGTATACAATGTCTAAAGCACCAGCAGGATTTTTGTACCATAAAGAGGAATCAGAAGGAGAAATAGCATTAGACCTCATTAAATTTGAATAAAAGGACAGGGGGAAATACCTTGAAAGCAAAGTCAGCACTCAAAAAGTACAATATCTTGGAATTGAGGATGCACGGGAAAGGCCATACAGCTGCATCTACTTGCTTGCAGCATACACAAATGCCCAAAGGTCAGCTACTAAGCTCACATCACAATGTGCTAGGACCTGCAAGATCACAATATCAAGATTACATCAAAAAAAAAGGACAAAAGGTGTTTCTGCAGAGAATTGATACAGTTCATTTCTAACCAATTTAAACCAGATTGTCACAACAACAAGGGCAAATGGTTTGACATAGAGCAGAAGGTACATGGACAGTTTTTTTGCTGTTCCCTCACAAGCAGGTGAAAGTACGAAAAGGATAAGCAGGCCTACCTGCTGTGCCTAACCCGACTGCACCTTGCTGCCCTCAACAACATCCTGCAGGCTGATGTGACTATTCGTTCTAGACCTGCACAAGCACGAGAAGACAATCTAAGCAAACAGGTTTTTTTTTAGTATAAAAAAGTAGAGAGTTTCGAGAATAGAAGGAGGGGGCTATCAGAAAGTTGAATCCAGGACAAACAATTTCAGTCAAGACTTAACCAATTCACTTCGTTTTAAAGCAGAGATTTTTCAACTCTTACTATCCCTAAGGTCTCCTATAAAAAGCCAGGATTTGTATTCAAACGGGAGGACCGCCAGAAACATCAAGAACCCTAAAACGAAAAATACAGAAGACAACATCAAAAATTTTGTTTTCAAAAAACAATCACAAAAACACAGACTTATTCTTTTCAAAACGAAAAACCAAAATACCTTTGAGGTTGAAGGACCGGGCATTTTGTGACCTAACATCTTCTGGACACCATCAACTTTCACGAAACCGTCACAACACACCTTTCTTCAACACCATCCGCGACCTCATCTACCACCACCGCAACTCCTCGCGATCATCATCACCAATTGCATCGTCCACCGTCACCAACCTAACAACCTGTGAGATTCAAAAGCGTCGCCGATTGAGAACCTAGGCCGCAAGAAGAAGAAAAGCAAACGGGAAGTGAAGGAAACAAGATCCTCAGAACAAAAACTCACCACATATTTCCGGAGATCTCAGATTGTTAGTTTGTTATTTACCTTTTACCTTTGAAATATTGTCGTTGTTGTTGCTTGTTTTGCTTCTTATTCGTTTTCGATTTTTTCCTTTGCCGTTTGTAACATGTGTTTCAACGCGATTTTAATAAGGTTTGGGGGTTAGGGAACGAATTTAGGGAAGATGGGTTTGTTCTTCGTGAGCTTCTGGATTTCAAAACCGTATGTCTTCTCATTTTTGCCGTTAGGTCATCATTTAGGGTTTTCTAATCCCCCCTTTTTTTTCCCTTGACCGAACTGGGTCGAAGGATTAGGCCTGACCCGCTTGGCTAACCCGCGGATCCATTTCTAGTTGGGCCTCTTTGTTGGTCAGCCAACATCACTTTTCCTTTTAACGTTTTATTAAGTTTTCTCATTATTTTCTTCTTTGCTTCTCAAGTTTTGTTTTATAATCCTTCTTAAACTTTTTTTTCATTTTTTATATAAAAAAAGGGGATTAAACGAACTAAACTTTTTTTTTTTTATGATAATATTAACTAATTTTATTTTGTTAATCAATTCTTGATAAAGAAATTTTTGTACTTAGTTTATTTTATTTTATTGATTATTATATCGGTAAGATGCTTCACTTGTTTTCTTTGTTCATCGTTTAGTCGCGGTGACAATGCGTGACCTATTAACACAAATATCGTTCCCGATTTTCGATCATAATTTGTTAAGCAGGATATGGGCATAATATTTCGAATAACAATTAAATAGAAAAAATATAGTGAGCATCTTGTCCAGCGCCAAGTGAAAAAATCGAGCCTACACTGCACACACGTAAGTCGGTCATTTCTGATCGCCGTCTGCACTACAATTTATTCTTAATTAATTTACGAAAAAAGGAACTCCGGAGTCTAGCATTCCGCACATTCTGGATTGAACCGCAAATGGGCTAGCCTCACGCGTTGGTTCAATCACCTTTCGTATAAAGCAATTCAATTTATTCTTAATTAATTTACGGAAAAAGGAACTCCAGAGTCTAGCATTCCGCACATTCTGGATTGAACCGCAAATGGGCTAGCCTCACGCATTGGTTCAATCACTATTTCGTATACCAACAAATTTAAATCATTTTATAATTAATTAGCGAGTAACTGAACTCCGGAGTCTCGCACTCCGCACGTTCTTGAATGCAACCGCAACATGGGCTAGCCCCACGCGTGGTTCATTCGCCCTCTCGTTTTAAAACACCCGTAACAAAGATCAAACATCTTTCCTCAAAACGAACGTTGTTTAAATCTTTCTATCTCGCAAACAAGCTAGCGCTTCAGCCTCCTATCGTGAGCAGATAAGCCAACGCTTAGCAGTAGAATGCATTTTCAAACAATAGTTCAATAAAAAACACAAATCGTAGTAGCACGAACTACGAAGCTCTGACTTTCCCATTGCACAAGGGAATACGTAGGCACGGGGATTTTAATCCTTCGCGAGCACAATAAATAAAAATTAACTATCTCTCCGTCACAATAATAAAAAACTTAACCTTTCCCTATAGCAAATAATAAATAGATATCGATAATTAATCATTAAAAGAAGACAATAATAACAAGTTAACATTTAAGCGCAAACTAGACTAAGAGGTTCCCGTTGAGTACAACGGACGTGAGGGGTGCCTAATACCTTCCCCTTGCGTAACTGACTCCCGAACTTAGATTAGTGGTTTCGTTGACCATTCTTATCCTTTATTTAGGTTGTGTCTATATCTCCCTTTTCTCTCGTAGAATAAATAGAATTAGGTGGCGACTCTGTTGTTTTGTTTTAGGATCGTATTTTTCGAGGTGTGACACTAAGGACCCTAAAAATTAGGCAAAGCCTAAATCCAGCAGCTACTACATCTTCCTATTGCACACAAAAAACTACATAATACAATGCACAACACAAACAGCCTATTACAACTACTAATCAACATGAAAATAGGCGTAAAAAGACCAAAATAGAATAATGCAACATGTTTTTACAGCTCCTGTTTCAAAATGCAGTGATGGAAACAAGGCAGATTTTCATTATTTTTTAAATGCAACAACATGAGTCCAAATGCAAACAATGGAATGAAATGATCATGCAAGTTAATGCGAAAATATGAAATGGATCAATAACAATGGAATGCAACATGTCATCACACAATCAATGGATGCAAACTAGATGATTTACATGTTTTTAATAATATGCAAGTTTTTCCATTTATGCACATGATTGAACCAAAACATGAACGAACTTCAAATGTGATGCAAAACATAAGTGTATTATTAACATGTTATGAATGATGCTAAATCATGTAAACAATGATCACAATATGCTATAAGCACATATGCAACACTTTATGCCTAAAAATGGAATCTAATGAAATGCACGTCGAAAGTTATCGAAACTACATACACTTGCACTAAATCAGCTCCTAAAAATTCCCTAAAATCCTAATCTAATAAGCTAAGATGATAAAAGAAGGAGTGGTACTTAAAAATGCAAGAAAACAACACAAAAATACAAAACAACACAACATTAACCGATTAACGCCCAGGGTTAACCGGTTAACGGGTTCAAAAAATTAGTTAATTAGGGAAAAAATAGTGTGTTAACCGGTTAACCCTGAGAGTTAACCGGTTAACACTGAACAAGAATTGAAAAACAGTGAGGAAAAAAGCACTTCTAGCTATCAACTTATTCCCTAAAGCTCCTAATACAACCATTACCCTACCAGCACAAAATTGCCACCCAAACACCACCTTCCAACGCCTATAATCACTATGATCATGCTACAATTCTAGCTACAAAAGATCAACCGAATAAAGTAACACAATCGAAAAATAATCGAAGAATGCCTTACGGCGAGATGAAGAGAAATAAATTAAAGCAAGAAGTAGTTTCGGATCCACCAACCTACAAAGCGGAGGCTTGCTTTGGTGATTATTGTGAGATTGATCAATGCACAAACAAAGAGAATGCCAGAGGTTCCAAGCTTCGATCCACGAGAGTGAAAAATAAATGCAATCGATCCGAAATGCTTCCGAAGAGTGAAATAAACACCGCAACCTTGAGAAATTCTTCGATTATCCACTGAATCGGTGAAGATGATGAAGGCTAAGCTTCCGATCTTTCGAGTTTCAATGTGAAACTTGAAAGATCTTGATGATGAAGCTTTGATGAGTTTGGTAAAATGAAAGAAAATGAGAAAATTGAACTAATGAGAATGATGAAGAAATGGATAATCTTGAAGAAAAATGGCTAACTCCTTTTTTGCTTGGTGAATAGGGTTTATATAGGCATTAAGTTTGGAGTTAGGTTTAGGTTAGGGCACAAGGCTCGGATCCTAAGCTAAGGGTTGGTTGGGAATATTCCTAGAATATTCATTGGCATATTCTTGGAATATTCCTTGGAATATTCTAGGAATATTCCTTGGGATATTCTGGGAATATTCCTTGGGAAGAATGTGGAATGTTCTAGAACTTGGTAGAAACACAAAGCAAAGTGGAGAATGAAAGAGAAGGGAGGCACCAACTGAATTTTGAAATATTTGCCCAAACTTCTCAAGCGTTAACCGGTTAACGGAGGAAAAATTTGAATTTCCCTCCTTTTGGGGGGAAACCCTCAGAATGCATCTCCACCGTTTGTTCTGAACCAGCTTCAACCTTGAGTTCTGGTAGTTGATTTTGCCACTGAGTAAACCCCGATCACATGCCTTATGTGCTAACCAATGATGCATGATTTAATTATTATTATTATTATTTAGTTTTATGCAATGTATGGAATTATGAATGCGACGTGATATGCTAGATACCTTGAAAATGAGAGGGCAAATTTTGGGGTATTACTCATGAGTTGAAGATATTTCAACCTGAGTTACTTTTATGGGAACAAAGTCTCTTCTAGAAGTTCCTTCAAGAGGGATAGGTACCTTCGAATATTTTTGAGTTAAAATACTTCGATAAGGTAGAGGGGTCATGAATCCAAAGGATGAGGATTGAGGGAGAGGGGAATTAAATACACCAGTCTGAACCTTAGTATTTAAAATGACTTGAGGTTCACAGATAGTCTTTTGAGGGTGACCAAAAATTGTCTTCTCATAAGGTGTTGTTTCTGGGTTGGGTTTCTTAGAGGATAGTCCTTCGTTATCAGCAGTTTTGAGCTCAAATTTTCTTTTCTTAGAGAACTACACCTCCGGAAGTCGATTAGGAATGTCTTTCATATTTATCCACTCTTCTACCTTTTTGTCTTCGAACTTTCCAAGGTAATTTTGTAGATCCTCTATTAGAAATTGTGAGACACTGGAATGAGGGATTCCAGTCATTGTGATTCGTTCATCAGCAACACTTCTATCACAATCCACCTTGATGAATTTTTCTTTTATCAGTTTGAGCACTTTTCCATAAGCTTTTCTCAACTTATCTGAATTTCCTTCAGCACAAATGATATCATCTACTACACCTGTTTCAACTAGAATATCTGAAATGATCCTGCCATAAGGAATGTTCTTATGTTAAGTATTACCTCTGGAATTTTTGATAGAGTTCATTAAGAAATTAAACATAAGGGTTGGAAGATGAATCTTAATCCCTTTCAGCCAGAAAAACAGGACTATCTTCTGAATAATGTTGATCTTATTTGGAGAACACCAATGAAACAATGTTTCATTTAGAATGTTAAACCATCCTTGTAAGGATATTTTTAATAGAGACGCTGAAAAGTCTTTGGGGTTTATCATCACTCTGTCTCGTAGAATGGAACTCATGATAACTGTCTCTAGATACTCATCTAGCTTAGAAACTTTGATTCTTATACCATTTTTATCAAAGGAAATAAGATCTGAGAAGGTTTTATCAGAGATGGTAATGTTCCTTCCAAACACAGATGACTTAATAATATTTTCTTCAATGGTTGCATGAATCCAGAAGTTTTTGACCAAGTTGAGATAGATAGGTCCAGATAGTCTGTTGAAGTAATTTTTTCGTCTTTGAAAATTTACTTAGTGTGTTAGATCACATCCATTCTTCTTCAAGTTGTTGAAATCCACAGATGTTTCGCATCTAACTAAAAAATCTTCAACTGGAGTTTGAAGAGTGTATATGAAAGCATTTGAGTTGATTTGCTCTGGTTGTTGAGGCATGGACGCCATGAAATAAATTCGAAGAGATTTTAGGGTTTAGGGTTATAGGCTTTCTAAGAGAACACATTGTAGTTGTGAGGTAATGTTGTGTGTGTAGTAAGATCAGATATATATATATTGAATACACAACTAACAATTAATATGCAATGCATGATTTAAAATAAATGTACAACTTTAACATTTACCAAAGCACTCAATTACAACCTAAATGTGTCTTTTCCCAATATCGCATGTCTAGTGAGTGGGACAGGTGTCATAATCACGTTCATACAATCTCAGATGAAATGATAACATTTAATGCAGTGATTGTTCATTACTCAGAAAGTAAATCAAAAGGTTTTACTCAAAAGATTTACTTAGGGAATATGAACCGCTTTAATCATGACATTTTCACTTAATAAGAAAGTTCTGACTTAAACGATTCACAACATTAAGACAATTATTGTTCTGACTAAAACCACTTTCTAACTGGTAGAAACATTTTATCAGAATATCCTACAGAATGCGTAAAAAAACATACCTTAGCATTTCAGAACTTCTTTCATGTTGGTTCTGATCCTCCTTTGTTCTGCTTATGACTTAATCTTTTCTTCTGACCATTCTTCTTCTTTTCTTCAGTCTTGACACCTTGAAGGTTCTGATGAGATATGTTATGGGTTCTCATACTTCTTCATAACATATTCCGCTCCTTATTCTAAGCGTGTGAGCATCTACGGTAGTTCTGTTAGAGAATAATCACCTAGACATATCGTCCTTCTGATTATAATTTCAAACATTCCTTTTGCAGACACATCCTGAAGAACTTATGAATCAGAATCATAAGTTAACAATCATCTGTTTTACTTCAGAAAAAATTCCAATGATCTTAATATGAGAAATTCAAGGGTGGACTAATCTGTTTCTTGAAAACATCCCATACTCATTTAGAAATAATCTTCAGCAAACAAGATTTATTGTTTTCTGATTATTTGATTATTTGAGCAAAATACATTGATCAACCAATAGTATTTAAGATAAGCATTCAATCAGATATATAACCTTATCTAAAGAATCTATTTTGTCAGCTGATTCCGCCAAATCAGTGACTTGCTCAAATGTAATCAATCGGGCTACAATTCAGTATCCTCTCAATATCATCAACTGATATGAGACTGAAATTGTAAGTGGAATCACCTCAGGTGTTTTCAACATACAACAATGGATTTTTATCTGACATTGTTAAATGTTTGATATCCATAAATAACTGAACCAAGGCTCTGATACCAATTGAAGGCCTGAGAAAAACACAAGAAAGGGGGGATTGAATTGAGTTTTTCACTCTTGGCTACTTTTTGCACCTTGATGAGTTGCGTCCAGCTATGCTATAAATGCGTTGCGGAAGCATAAATAAAGTAAAACATAAAGAAAGAGTAAAAAACACACAATATATCCCGGTTCACTTGAGAAGTTCTCAAGCTAGTCCAGTCCACCCACCAAGTTGATTTTGTCTTAAACAAGGGCGTAATCCACTACAACCAAGATCCATTATTACAATCGCACAACAATACTATGACTAACGTAATGACCCGTTCAAGGATCCTTCCGGATATAACATCCATTGATCCAACAGAACCTCTGTCAAGATTTTATCTCAACTCACAGCTAGACCGTTCAGGGATCCCTTAAGATATAATGTCTACTTGAGGAGGAAACTGTGCGGCAACCTTCCGTGACTAACAACACCAAATGTCACGACTTCCTGCGCGGCCTAAAACCCTGAAAAATTGCACAACAAACTATTGGAACTTCATGCTCCAGAACCAACCGTTCTGAGCTGTACCAGAACCTTAGCCTCATAACATATCATCAGAAGCCATAATTCTATGAATGTACTGAACACTAACTTCCATGCCTTCCTAAAGTTTCGACATTCACATGTCCTTTGGGGAAAAGGTTGTTTACAAATGTTTTGCTTCTTAATAAGAAGATTGTAAACTCACTTAAGTACATCAGAAGAACCTAATACACACTAAGAATATTACATTTTATTCTTTCTCTGTTGTGTGGTCTTCTGCTTCTTCAAGTTGCTTCTTCATTGAGCACTTGAAGGTTAAAGTCTTCTTCTTCTTCAAAAGCTATGCTAGTTTGATCTTCGTTGAGGCACAAGAAGGACTTCTTCGTCTTGATTCACATAAGAACATTTCTGGACAACAACCCATGTTCTTCTTCAATCCAATGATCACTTTAGTAGTTGATTTTGCTGTTAAAGCTTCCATGATCATCTTCATTGTCTTCTGGGACTTTGCAAGTCTTATGCAACATATGAAGTTAAGCATATTGTGAATTCAAGATATCTATGCTTTTAGAAGATTGTTGTCAAAGAGTAATAAACTAGAAGAGCTGCATATTTAGGTAAACTCTTTGTGGCTTGTTCAAATGTTATCTTTGTTTATCATCAACCTTATGTGATTGTATGACAACATCAACAACATGGTTCAAAGACCATTTGACAACTTGGTTGTATGTGTGTTTAGAAACCTTTCGGTTATATCAATCAACATCAACACATAAACCAAAATTGGTTGTATCCTTGATTACTTCATATATAAGCATATTCCGTTTGTGGATAATCAACCTGGTTGCTCTTAAGCAAAACCAACAATGGTTGGTATCCTTTTAGGACCTTCAATGGTTGGGTTCACTCGCACCAATAACATCACAAAGAATGTGATGTTTTCCTTTTATATCCAAACATAAAAGAGTCGTTACAGCCTAATTCGGCTACTAAGAAATTCATTACACAAGGAATAAAATAGTACAACCACATATTGTCCTTTTCCACAATTCAAAGATAGTGGAGAGGTAGTGGGATAAAGTATAATCATACTGTGTACTATCCTTTCTAATAGTAACATTATCATCTGAACTTCAGAGGCTTCTGATTATAAATCAATGAATGAAGCATGAGTTAGGGACAATGATACTTGGGTATTCAGAGAACCTAAGTCTTTAGTATTCAGAACTTGTTCACATAAAACTACGTTCTTTAGCATTTGACTTGAAACCCATGGTCTTCAGAACTTCAAATCTTAGAGTCTTCAGAACTTTGTTCACATAGAACATTGTCTTCAGAGTCTTTAACATGTGGTTCTTCAAAACCATTCTTCAAAACTTTAAGTCTTAGAATCTTCAGAACTTTGTTCACATTGAACATTGTCTTCAGAACTTAATTATTTAGAATCTTAATCTTCAGAACTCGTAAGTCTTCAGAATCTTTCAGGCACTTCGTCTTTAGACGTTAAGTCTTCAGAACTTCAAGTCATTAGAGTCTTCGGAACTTAGTTCTTTAGAATATTAATTGCAGAAGCTTCGCTTCACTATCTAATCAGAACCACGTTCAGAACAACATCCACAAGAGCATTACCAACGCAACATCCGCATTCTTGGATCTTTCTGATTGTGTTCAGATTCAGAAGCACAATTGCTTTTTCATCACACTTGAGACTAATGTTACACATAGTAACTTCGCATATTAGCATTCACATACTCATTCATAATGTTTGTTTGATCTTAATATATATAAAATATTCATGTTCTCCACTTTAACAAACATCAGAACATAAAATGGTTCTTTCATAAATACTCCATTGTTATCATCAAAACATAGAGATGAGATGTAGAGACAACTCTTGTTCTTACAAATAGCGACCCGTGAAAAAAGAGAAACTTTGATATTTGAAATATAATTAATCAATATAATATAATTATGGTTAATAAATGTATATAAAATGTTGGAATGTATACTAAGAGACTCGTGCGTTCGTACGGGTCACACAATATCATTTTTTTTAATTGTTAGAATAATAAATTAATATAATATAGTGATTTTTTTTTAAAATATATATACAAATCAAGTAATTTTGACCCATAAAAAATGTATATTTTAGTAGAAAAAATAAATATTAATATGAACTCAGTTGTATTAAATAATCATATAAAATTAAGAAAGGGTTTGTGAAATAAAGAAAGAAAAAAAGAGAAATTTTAACATTTGAAAATAATAATTTTGTGTCTCAAATAGAGACAATTAATAACTATAATAAAATATATTTTTTGATGATAGTGACCCATGAAAAAAAAAGAGAAATTTTGATATTTGAAATATAATTAATAAATATAATATTATGATGGTTAATACATGTATATGAAATGTTGGAATGTAATAATATTATGATGGTTAATTATTTGAAATATAATTAATAATATAATATTTGACCCGTTGAAGGTGGATATTGCTTTTGAAAGAATTCAGTGTAATATAGAACCATGAGGGTGGGTATTGCTTTTGAAAGAATTCTGAGTAACATAATGTCATGTGGGTGGAGCCATGTGATTGATTAATTAGTTTTTTTTTACGCAAATCAAATTTATTTTTAAGACAATAATTTAAATTTATTAATGTAATATAAATTTAAATTATAGTTGCCACAGAACCATGAGGATGAGTATTGCTTTTGAAAGAATTATGTGCAACATATAACCACACATGTATTGCTTTTGAAAGAATTCTAGGTAACATAGAACCACGTGGATGAGTATTACTTTTGAAAGAATTCTGGGTAACATAGAACCATGAGGGTGGGTATTTCTTTTGAAAGAATTATGGGTAATATATAACCACGTGGATAGAGCCATGTGATTGATTGATTAGTTTTTTTTACGCAAATCAAATTTATTTTTAAGATAATAATTTAAATTTATTAATGTAATATAAATTTTAATTCTAGTTACCACAGAACCATGATGGTGGGTATTGCTTTGAAAAAATTATGGGTAACATAGAATCACGTGGGTATTGCTTTTGAAAGAATTTTGGGTAACATAGAACCACATGGGTGGGTATTGCTTCTGAAAGATCATTATATAATTCTAAAAACATGAAGAACAAAATAAACAATTCACTTGAATTATATTATTATGCTATAATGTAGGGATTTTTAGTTGCATTATCTTCCACTTGAGCTCATGATCAACATCACTAATTGCATTATTATACCTATGGATATTATCAATCTCATTCATGTTCATTTCCTGTGTGCCATGTCCAAGTAATGGAACACCAGTGAATCACCTGATTTGCTACGCTTAATCAACCACTTAAGAGCCATTTGAATAAGTTTTATTGGAATTTTCAGTGGATTTGTCTCCTCCTTATCATCTGCAGGTAAGTTATCAACGTTCATATATAGAATAAGAGATCTTGCATTGTAATAATATGAAGTAGTAACTAATAATATGCAGTAGCAAAACTTACAATATCAAAAATATATAACAAATTATCGTAATTAAGTTTATCTCATATTTACATAGATGCCTTATAAGAAATATTGTTTGCCCTAACTAATGATTAACCAATACAACAGTATAAAACATATTCTAATGAGTTTGTCGATGTAATTCTTATGGTTTCCAACATCGTCTCCTCCAACATTCATAGTGGTTCATCGTCTTCTTTAAGAAGACCAAAAGGAACTTGAGTTAGAATGGCCAAAGAAAGTTAAACATGACCCAACAGGCCATGGGTAAAATCCTCAATGACTTGAGTAAGAAGAGTATACCAAACATTAACTTATCATCTTATTATGCATTCAACGTATGTATATTGAAAACATACATCATATGGCCATTGCTTGCTGTAGTTGTCAACTGACTATAAACTTATTTCAGAACCATCAAAGAATTCCATCTTTAATTCCATTCTTGATACTTCCTGACAATAAAACAAAAACAAAAACTAAATCATAGGCACGCCAAAAAATCTTCAAATACATCTTATAAAAAAAAGTCATCAAAAAAATCTTCACTTGATTAGTTAAAAACTTATTGATTGTTATAAATTTTTCTGATATAATTGTTATCTATTAGGCACCTTTTCTGTCTTTTGATATGTTTCAAATTTAGACATTCATAGGTATTCATTTGCCAAAAATATCCATAGAAATAAAATATTTAGAGAAAAAAATAATGAAAACAAATTGTGACAGTTCATGAGGCAATATATAATCCAAATCCTCTTATTTATTCCGATGTAAGAAAAGTTAAAATTTTGATAGTAGGAATAAAAACAAGGCTAAATTACAATTTTGGTCCCCCTAATTTACCAAACTCACAGTTTTAGTCCCCTTATTTTCTTTTAAAACAGTTTTGGTCTCTCATCCCACGTTTGGTCTAAAAAAATGCTTACTATTCATGTACTGTTCATGAACAATGCATGATCCGTACATGAAAAGTGCATGAACAGTGGATCAAAATTGGGATGAGGGACCAAAACTGTTTACAAATAAAATAGGGGGACTAAAACCGTGAGTTTGATAAAACAAGAGAACCGAAACTGCAATTTAGCCAACAAACAACAACCTTTCCAAGATTCATATTAAATGAAAGAAATCAGATGAACACGGAAAAGTAAAATTTCTTCTAGAATTGTAAACTTATTTATACCTGCTTGGTTTCATTATCATATAATTGATTGTCTCCAAAATTCGCCTTCACTCCCAATATGACGAATTTGGTTTCTTTCAAGTCATATAGTAGGAAAAATATTTTGAACCATTATCATTATGAGAATTCATCTCAAAATCTTTAAACATTATAAATTCAGTGTTATTCTCAATATCTTAAAAATTATTTATCCAAATAAAAATAGCACTTCATACTCCAGATTGTAGAAAATAATGGGTAAATCAAATGTAACTGATGCAACTGTGGATGTGGATAGAAATTCAAAACACTAATTGCAGCCATCACAATACACATAACAAAATACAAAATTGACCAAAATTCAACTTGCTCAACATTCTGCTTTTCTTTACAAAGGTGGAGTTGATTCCACCACAAAGACCTTTGTCTGAAGAAACGGTAATAAAAACATTCTTCTTGACATCAACCTATGTACATATAAAAAAACACAATGAATAATACCAGGGAAATAAAAACATTGCATTCTACTATTAGTATGCACCATTTGAACGATTCGTATTTTGAAAAATCTTAGGGGTCATTTGATTTTCGTTTTCAGTCCTAACAACAATAATATCAGTGTTTTCACTTTCCACCATCTTTATATATTTTAGTCTTTTCTATTAGAAAATGTGAAATCGACTTTTAATGCAATAAATAATAAAAGAAAAATGCATACCTATAACATCACCGAAGAGAACAGTAAATGGTTGCCACAAACCACACAAATTTTAGGGGTTTTCATCCTTTTCCCGTTTCCACTTTCGTTTCCAAAATGTTAGGGTTTTTCAGATTTTCGAATTTCATTGTTTCAACCTTAGATCTTGATTTCTACATCACCTGAAACAATGAATACAACACCAGATTCACTTTGTTTTTGTTGTTATATTCATTATTTTTTATAAGAAAGAATGAAATTGAAAACAAATCAATTGAAAACAGTGGATTGAAAATAAAAAGATGTAATTAAAATTCAACAAAAATTCAAGACAAATAAAGACGTGATATGTAAGAAGAAGAAGAATATGGAAGAACATAGGGGGATGAATCTGAGACATATTTGACCGTGGTTGTAATGAGTGAGGAGTGGTTTTGTAACAATGTTAAAGTGCGTAGAATGAAGAATGTTTGGTATAATGAAGAATACTTCAATTGTGTTTTAATTATTTTTTGGTGAATTCTTATCTACCCACCTCAAAAAGTTGGGTAGAGTTACCCATAGTGTAATTTGCATTGGAATTGTTTGAAAATCTAAAAAGTTTGAGTTATTAAATAAATAAATAAATGCAATAAAATGATATGACATTATTTGATTCGAGGAATATACGTTACCCAACTTTTTGAGATGGGTAGAGAAGTTGTCAGCATATTTTTTTTATTAATTGGAATTTATTAATTACAATTTATGAGTGGTAAAACAATAAAATTGATTGCTTAATGTTAAATCATGTCACTTGAATGATTATGAAGTAAGAAGGAGAATTAGAGATTTTTAAGAATATCTAATTTTTTTTATATGATAGATGAGATTTTTAAAATGCACTATAAAAAGAAAATACAGTTTTACTTATTATTTACAACAAAAACAAATATAAAACACTCCACCTTAATAAAAAAATATTTATTTTATTTTTATCTGAAAAAATTCAATGTCAAAAATTGGTTGCTGAAATATCAGAACTTTTGATTTTTATTTGAACATGTTTACCAGACTACCTAACAAAATTATAGATAACCAGGAAATTTGAAAAAATAAAATAAAATGAGAACCAGTGGAACAGACCGGGACTTTGTGCAGTTAATTAGGGGATCATACGTGTCGAAAATAATCGAACAAGAATCTCGTATTATACGATGTCGCCACGTGGTTAGTTAAAAAAGAAAGAAAAAAAAAACAGAGAAAAATATAAAATAATATTCGGGAGAAAGAGAAAGAGAGAGGAAAAAAAGGTATTGGTGTTGCTCATGCGTGTCAGAAAAGAACAACTTTCAACCTACCGTGGAATGTTATGATTCGACCACGTAGAAAACTCACAAACGACACTAACACGTGGTGGAATCATGAAAAGATTAAAATTCAATCAACGGTTGAGATTTCATGTTGTCCTTAAATCGTTCAACGTCATACCAACTGTATGTGTCGGGTGTTGCCCGTGACGGTGACGGGTAGTCTGCCCGTGAATAACTGTGGACCCCACCTGACCAGGTTCTTCCTTTCTTTTATCTCTAGAAAAAGGTTGGTTCTCTCTCCAAACACCATTTCAATTGATTGTGTTTCATTTTCTCATTCTGAGTATCTTGTTTTCTTCGTATCAATAATTTATGGCTGAGATTTGTTGTGGTGTTGTTGGAGCTGGAGAAACTCCTACTCCAAATATTGAACCAAACTCCCGACCTTCCCGTCGCCGGAGTTTGGATTATCTTCCATTGAAATACATAGCTGACGTGGCGATTCCGACGGAGAATATTAGCCGGAAACGCCAGAAGCTGGATCTAGTCGTTTCTCTTCCTCCACCGCGGGAGTGTGAGAACACTGTTGAAAACGATGTTGTTGCTGTCGCGGATTGTGTGAAGGTTTCTGAGTCAGAAAACGAGGTTGTTGTTGTTGATGTTGATGTTGAAGAGAGTCCTAAGTATGGAATAACATCGGTTTGTGGAAGGAGAAGAGACATGGAAGACGCAGTTTCGGTGCATCCATCTTTTTGTAAAGAAAAGAGTGAACAGAATCAGAAACCGTTTCATTTCTTTGGTGTCTTCGACGGTCACGGTTGCTCACATGTAAATATATACTCAAAATTTGTATAAAGTTTTTCCTTGGTTTTTATATGGATCTGTTTCTTAATTATGTTTTGTTTTGTTTGTTTAGGTTGCAACTATGTGTAAACAAAGGTTACATGAAATCGTTGACGATGAGGTAATCAAAGAGAAAGAGAAAGAAAAATTTGACTGGAAGTCAACCATGGAGAAGAGTTTCATTCGCATGGATGACGAGGTTTTGAAATCCAGCAAAACAACTCAAAGCTTTACATGCAAGTGTGAGCTTCAAACTCCGCACTGCGACGCCGTTGGTTCCACCGCCGTCGTTGCTGTTGTCACACCGGAGAAAATCATCGTCTCCAACTGCGGCGATTCCCGGGCCGTTCTTTGCCGGAACGGCGTCGCCATTCCTCTTTCCTCCGATCACAAAGTTAGTTTAATTATATTTTTTTAACTACTTATTTAATTACTTATTTAATTAATTAGACATAATTGACCCGTATCCGTTTTGTGTAGCCGGATCGACCCGATGAGTTGGATCGGATCAACTCTGCTGGAGGACGTGTGATCTACTGGGATGGTGCAAGAGTGCTTGGAGTGTTGGCCATGTCAAGAGCCATTGGTGAGTGAGTGCATGTGCGCACGATAGCTAATTTTTCTTATTTATCAATATATATTTTTTAATTTTTTAATTAACTAATACAAATTTGGTTGTCCCATTGTTTTTTTATATATAAAAACATGATTCTGAATTTTTAAGGTTTTTTTTGTAGGGGACAATTATTTGAAGCCCTATGTTATTTCAGAACCTGAGGTAACCGTTACCGAGAGAAGTGACGAGGATGAATGTCTGATTCTAGCGAGTGATGGGTTGTGGGACGTGGTGCAAAACGAAACGGCTTGTAAGGTGGTGCAGATGTGTCTGAAGGCGGAGAAGACGGTGTCGCCCCCGGGGTCTCCGGGGAATGACGTGGTGGGAGATGGATCCGATAAGGCGTGTTCGGATGCTTCAATTTTGTTGACGAAGTTGGCTTTAGCAAGGCATAGTTCGGACAATGTTAGCGTGGTGGTTATTGATTTGAGGAGACATCAAAATCAACATCAATAACAACTAATAATAGGATTATTAATTAATGGAATTGTAAGAAAAAAATATTTTTAATAACCGACCAAAACTTATGATGTGTACTGTGTCTGGACACCTATGATTGTGGGATTTTTTTATTGATAAAGATGGGAGGAAAATGGTGGGGCCTTGAGATTTTTATGATGATTTCATGTGATTTTAGTTGTTTAGTGGTTGATTAAA
>OZ014523.1:60339661-60514661 GCA_963966055.1 Lathyrus aphaca | reverse complement strand
AACTAGATTCTATGAAACTTTTAGAAATGCAAGTTTCGGCCAAAAAATTATAATATATTATACACTAGTTTATACTAGTTTCGGTCAAAAATCAAATTAAATAGGGGACTGTTCAAAATGATACGAAACCTCACATATCATTTATATATTTTACGAGGGAAGGTTATGATGGAAGTCCATGCAAAAAATCATCGGAAAATTAGATTCTATGAATTTTTCAAAATGCAACTTTCGGTCAAATATCCTAGTATATTATACACTAGTTTCGGTCAAAAAAATCAAATTTAATTGGGGACTATTTGAAATGATACAAGACTTTTCAGATCATTTATATATGTTAAGAGGGAAAGTTATGATGGTAGTCCATGCAAAAAAATCATCTGAAAACTAGATTCTATGAAACTTTTCAAAATGCAAGTTTCGGCCAAAAAATCATAATATATTATTATACACTAGTTTATACTAGTTTCGGTCAAAAATCAAATTAAATAGGGGACTGTTCGAAATGATACAAAACATCACATATCATTTATATATTTTACGAGAGAAGGTTATGATGGAAGTCCATCCAATAAATCATAGGAAAATTAGATTCTATAAAACTTTTCGAAATGAAATTTAAGGTAAAAAATCATAGTATATTATACACTAGTTTCGGTCAAAAAAATCAAATTTAATTGGGGACTATTTGAAATGATACGAGACTTTTCAGATCATTTATATATGTTAATAGGGAAGGTTATGATGGTAGTCCATGCAAGAAAATCATCTGAAAACTAGATTCTATGAAACTTTTCAAAATGCAAGTTTCAGCCAAAAAGTCATAATATATTATACACTAGTTTATACTAGTTTCGGTCAAAAATCAAATTAAATAGGGGACTGTTCGAAATGATACAAAACTTCACATATCATTTATATATTTTACGAGGGAAGGTTATGATGGAAGTCCATGCAATAAAATATCTGAAAATTAGATTCTATGAAACTTTTCGAAATGAAATTTAAGTTCAAAAATCATAGTATATTATACACTAGTTTCGGTCAAAAAAATCAAATTTAATTGAGGACTATTTGAAATGATACGAGACTTTTTAGATCATTTATATATGTTAATAGGGAAGGTTATGATGGTAGTCCATGCAAGAAAATCATCTGAAAACTAGATTCTATGAAACGTTTAGAATTGCAAGTTTCGGCAAAAAATCATAATATATTATACACTAGTTTATACTAGTTTCAGTAAAAAATCAAATTAAACAGAGGACTGTTCAAAGTGGTACGAAACCTTACATATCATTTATATTTTTTACGAGGGAAGGTTATGATGGAAGTCCATGCAAAAAATCATCGAAAAATTAGATTCTATGAATTTTTCGAAATGCAAGTTTCAGTCAAAAATCCTAGTATATTATTATACACTAGTTTCGGTCAAAAAAATCAAATTTAATTGGGGACTGTTTGAAATGATACGAGACTTTTCAGATCATTTATATATGTTAAGAGGGAAGGTTATAATGGTAGTCCATGCTAAAAAATCATCTGAAAACTAGATTCTATGAAACTTTTTGAAATACAAGTTTCTGCCAAAAAATTATAATATATTATAGACCTGTTTATACTAGTTTCGGTCAAAAATCAAATTAAATCGGGGACTGTTCGAAATGATACGAAACTTCACATATCATTTATATATTTTACGAGGAAAGGTTATAATGGAAGTCAATGCAAAAAATCATCGGAAAATTAGAATCTATGAAACTTTTTGAAATGCTTGTTTCGGTCAAAAATCATAGTATATTATACACTAGTTTCGGTAAAAAATAATCAAATTTAATTGGGGACTATTTAAAATGATACGAGACTTTTCAGATCATTTATATATGTTAAAGAGAAGGTTATGATGGTAGTCCATGCTAAAAAATCATCTGAAAACTAGATTCTATGAAACTTTTTGAAATTCAAGTTTCGGCCAAAAAATCATAATATATTATAGACTTGTTTATACTAGTTTCGGTCAAAAATCAAATTAAATCGGGGACTATTCGAAATGATACGAAACTTCACTTATCATTTATATATTTTACGAGGGAAGGTTATGATGGAATTCAATGCAAAAAATCATCGGAAAATTAGATTTTATGAAACTTTTAGAAATGCAATGTTCGGTAAGAAATAATAGTATATTATACACTAGTTTCTGTCAAATAAATCAAATTTAATTGGCGACTATTTGATATGATACGCGAGTTTTCAGATCATTTATATATGTTAAGAGGGAAGGTAATAATGGTAGTCCATGCAAAAAAAATCATCTGAAAACTAGATTTTATGAAACTTTTCGAAATTCAAGTTTCGGCCAAAAAATCATAATATATTATACACTAGTTTATACTAGTTTCGGTCAAAAATGAAATTAAATCGGGGACTGTTCGAAATGATACGAAACTTCACATATCATTTATATATTTTACGAGGGAAGGTTATGATGGAAGTCCATGCAAAAAATCATCGGAAAATTAGATTCAATGAAACTTTTAGAAATTCAAGTTTCGGTCAAAAATCATAGTACATTATACACTAGTTTCGGTCAAAAAAATCAAATTTAAATGGGGACTATTTGAAATGATACGAGAGTTTTCAGATCATTTATATATGTTAAAAGGGAAGGTTATGATGGTAGTCCATGGAAAAAAAATCATCTGAAAACTAGATTCTATGAAACTTTTAGAAATGCAAGTTTCGGTCAAAAAATCACAATATATTATACAGTAGTTTATACTAGTTTCGGTCAAAAATCAAATTAAATTGGGGACTGTTCGAAATAATACGAAATTTCACATATCATTTATATATTTTACGAGGGAACGTTATGATGGAAGTCCATGCAAAAAATCATCGGAAAATTAGATTCTACGAAACTTTTTGAAATGCAAGTTTAGGTCAAAAATCATAGTATATTATACACTAGTTTCAGTCAAAAAAATCATATTTAAATGGGGACTATTTGAAATGATACGAGAGTTTTCAGATCATTTATATATGTTAATCGGGAAGGTTATGATGGTAGTCCATGAAAAAAAATCATCTGAAAACTAGATTCTATGAAACTTTTTGAAATACAAGTTTCGGCCAAAAAATCATAAAATATTATAGACTAGTTTATACTAGTTTCGGTCAAAAATCAAATAAAATCGGGGACTGTTCGAAATGATAAAAAACTTCACATATCATTTATATATTTTACGAGGAAAGGTTATGATGGAAGTCCATGCAATAAATCATAGGAAAATTAGATTCTATAAATTTTTCAAAATGCAAGTTTCAGTCAAGAATCCTAGTATATTATACACTAGTTTCGGTCAAAAAAATCAAATTTAATTGGGGACTATTTGAAATGATACGAGACTTTTCAGATGATTGATATATGTTAAGAGGGAAGGTTGTGATGGTAGTCCATGCAAAAAAATAATTTGAAAAATAGATTTTATGAAACTTTTTGAAATTCAAGTTTCGGCCAAAAAATCATAATATATTACACACTAGTTTATACTAGTTTCGGTCAAAAATCAAATTAAATCGGGGACTGTTCGAAATGATACGAAACTTCACATATCATTTATATATTTTACGAGGGAAGGTTATGATGGAAGTCCATGCAAAAAGTCATCGGAAAATTAGATTCAATGAAACTTTTTGAAATGTAAGTTTCGGTCAAAAATCATAGTATATTATACACTAGTTTCGGTCAAAAAAATCAAATTTAATTGGTGACTATTTGAAATGATACGAGACTTTTCAGATCATTTATATATGTTAAAAGGGAAGGTTATGATGGTAGTCCATGCAAAAAAATCATCTGAAAACTAGATTTTATGAAACTTTACGAAACTCAAGTTTCAGTAAAAAATAATAGTATATTATACACTAGTTTCAGTCAAAAAAATCAAATTTAAATGGGGACTATTTGATATGATACGCGAGTTTTCAGATCATTTATATATGTTAAGCGGGAAGGTTATGATGGTAATCCATGCAAAAAAATCATCTGAAAACTAGATTTTATGAAACTTTTCGAAATGCAAATTTCGGCCAAAAAATCATAATATATTATACACTAGTTTATACTAGTTTCGGTCAAAAATCAAATTAAATCGGCGACTGTTCGAAATGATACGAAACTTCACATATCATTTATATATTTTACGAGGGAAGGTTATGATGCAAGTCCATGCAAAAAATCATCGGAAAATTAGATTCTATGAAACTTTTCGAAATGCAAGTTTAGGTCTAAAATCATAGTATATTATACACTAGTTTCAGTCAAAAAAATCAAATTTAAATGGGGACTATTTGAAATGATACGAGATTTTTCAGATCATTTATATATGTTAATCAGGAAGGTTATGATGGTAGTCCATGCAAAAAAATCATCTGAAAACAAGATTCTATGACACTTTTTGAAACACTAGTTTCGGCCAAAAAATCATAATATATTATAGACTAGTTTATACTAGTTTCGGTCAAAAATAAAATAAAATTGGGGGCTGTTCGAAATGATAAGAAACTTCACATATCATTTATATATTTTACGAGGAAAGGTTATGATGGAAGTCCATGCAAAAAATCATCGGAAAATTAGATTCAATTAATTTTTTTCGAAATGCAAGTTATGGTAAAAAATCATAGTATATTATATACACTAGTGTCGATCAAAAAAATCAAATTTAATTGGGGACTATTTGAAATGATACGAGAATTTTTAGATCATTTATAAATGTTAAAAGGGAAGTATATGATGGTAGTCCATGCAAAAAAATCATATGAAAACTAGATTCTATGAAACTTTTCGAAATGCAAGTTTCGGGCAAAAAATCATAATATATTATACACAAGTTTATACTATTTTCGGTCAAAGATACAATTAAGTCGGGGATTGATCGAAATGATACGAAACTTCACATATCATTTATATAATTTACGAGGGAAGGTTATGATGGAAGTCCATGCAAAATATCATAGGTAAATTAGATTCTATGAATCTTTTTGAAATGCAAGTTTCGGTCAAAAATCATAGTATGATACACTAGTTTCGGTCAAAAAATTTAAATTAAATTGGTGACTATTTGAAATGATACAAGACTTTTCAGATCACTTATATATGTTAAGAGGGAAGGTTATATTGGTAGTCCATGCAAAAAAATCATCTGAAAACTAGATTCTATGAAACTTTTAGAAATGCATGTTTCGGCAAAAAAATCATAATATATTATACACTAGTTTATACTAGTTTTGGTCAAAAATCAAATTAAATCGGGGAATGTTCGAAATAATACGAAACTTCACATATCATTTTTATATTTTAAGAGAGAAGGTTATGATGGAAGTCCATGAAAAAAATCATCGGAAAATTAGATTCTATGAAACTTTTCGAAATGCAAGTTTCGTTCAAAAGTCATAGTATATTATACACTAGTTTCAGTCAAAAAAATCAAATTTAAATGGGGACTATTTGAAATGATACGAGAGTTTTCAGATCATTTATATATGTTAAGCGGGATGATTATGATGGTAGTCCATGCAACAAAATCATCTGAAAACTAGATTCTATGAAACTTTTTGAAATACAAGTTTCGGCCAAAAAAGCATAATATATTATACACTAGTTTATACTAGTTTCGGTCAAAAATCAAATTAAATCGGGGACTGTTCAAAATGATACGAAACTTCACATATCATTTATATATTTTACAGACGTACCTTTCTTCTGGGGTTCATCTTCTTCTAGTTCTATCTCATGACTTCTCAAGGAGCTGATCAGTTCTTCTAAAGATATTTCAGTCAGATTTTTTGATAGCTTTAGAGCAGTGACCATGGGCCTCCAAGCCTTTGGCAAGCTTCTGATGATCTTCTTTACATGATCTGCTGTTGAGTAGCCTTTGTCCAGAACTTTCAGTCCAGCTACCAGAATTTGGAACCTTGAGAACATTTTTTCAATTGTCTCATCTTCTTCCATTTTGAATGCTTCATACTTCTGGATGAGGGCCATAGCTTTTGTCTCCTTGACTTGAATGTTGCCTTCATGTGTCATCCTCATGGAATCAAACATGTGTTAGGCTGAGTCTCTGTTTGTAATTTTCTCATATTCTGTATATGAGATAGCACTCAGAAGTATGGTTCTAGCTTTGTGATGATTTCTGAACTCTTTCTTCTGTTGAGCTGTCATAATTTTTCTTTCAATCTTCTGACCATCTGCTCCAACAGGATGAGTGTATCCATCTGTCACCATGTCCTAAAGATCTCCATCCAGAGCTAGAAAGAAACTTTCCAGAACATCCTCCCAGTAGTCAAAATTGTCACCATTGAACACCGGAGGTTTTGCATTGATCTTGTCATTTTGGTAGTCATTGTTGTTGTTGACAGCGTCTGCCATGTGTTTTAACTTCTGGAACTTTTACTGACACGGTTAAGTGTATTTCTCAGAACCTAGCGCTCTGATGCCAATTGAAGGGGCGTAAAACACAAGGAAGGGGGGGGGGGGATTGGAATTGGGTTTTCTTAACAACTAAAAAATAACTTCTATGACAAGTTGATTTATCCTGGTTCGTTTGAACTCAAACTACATCCAGTCCACCCGCCAAGGTGATTTTGCCTCTATCACAGAGGTCTTAATCCACTATTCAATATTTAGATACAATCACAATGACCTACTGTCAAAGTCTTCTTGAGTCTACTGATTAGCTAGTCACTCAAGGAAAATCACTTTTATAATAAACAATAATGTAACTAGTATGCTTCTAATAAGCTTTTGATTGTTACAAAGTTTTGGCGCAATAATACAATATATGAAAAAGTAATTCGTTAGCGTTCTTTTCAATCTTCAAAAACATTCCTTTATATAGGCTTGAATAAAGTGACCGTTGGGAACAACTTGAGCCTGTTTTGGATAGAAATTATTATCATAAATTCCTTCCAAAACGAGAGATACTTGTCTTCGCCATTAATTGATATATTCTTTAATTAATGCCTTTAATATGAGAATCATCATCTTCTAGACATAAATCAGAGAGAATAAAATCTTGATACGTAGACGATAAATCACGTCTTTAATGATGGATTCTTCAATAAATGTATCTTCTATATAGGGCGCAATGTTTCTTCTAATTAAGCACGTCTTCCTTTTAGTAACTTCCTTTTGTACAACTTCTACACATATAACAAAGAAAATTATTTTCAGTATGTAATAGAACTTCTATTCTTGCATAATAATAATTGTTATCATCAAAACTCTTATAGGTTTAGAACCAGAATTGTTCTAACAGGGACTATTTGAAATGATACGAGACTTTTCAGATCATTTATAAATGTTAAGAGGGAAGGTTATGAAGGTAGTCCATGCAAAATAATCATATGAAAACTAGATTCTATGAAACTTTTAGAAAAGCAAGTTTCGGGCAAAAAAATCTTAATATATTATACACAAGTTTATACTAGTTTCGGTCAAAGATAAAATTAAGTCGGGGACTGTTCGAAATGATACGAAACTTCACATATAATTTATATAATTTACGAAGGAACTTTATGATGGAAGTCCATCCAAAAAATCATAGGAAAATTAGATTCTATGAATCTTTTTGAAATGCAAATTTCGGTAAAAAATCATTGTATATTATACACTAGTTTCGGTCCAAAATTTTTAATTTAATTGGGGACTATTTGAAATGCTACAAGACTTTTCATATCACTTATATATGTTTATAGGGAAGGTTATGATGGAAGTCCATGCAAAAAAATCATCTGAAAACTAGATTCTATCATACTTTTAGAACTACAAGTTTCGGCCAAAAAATCATAACATATTATACACTAGTTTATACTTGTATCGGTCAATAATCAAATTAAATCGGGGAGTGTTCGAAATGATATGAAACATCACATATCACTTATATATTTTAAGAGGGAAGGTTATGTTGGATGTCAATGCAAAAAATCATCGGAAAATTAGATTCTATTAAAATTTTTCGAAATACAAATTTCGGTCAAAAATCATAGTATATTATACACTAGTTTTGGTCAAAAAATCAAATTTAATTGGGGACTATTTGAAATGATATGAGACTTTTTAGATCATTAATATATGTTAATAGGGAAGGTTATGATGGTAGTCCATGCAAAAAAATCATATGAAAACTAGATTCTATGAAACTTTGCGAAATACAAGTTTTGACCCAAAAATCATAATATATTATACACTAGTTTATACTAGTTTCGGTCAAAAATCAATCTAAATTGGGGAGTGTTCGAAATAATACGAAACTACACATATCATTTATGTATTTTAAGAGGGAAGGTTCTGATGGAACTCTATGCAAAAAATCATAGGACAATTAGATTCTATGAAACTTTTCGAAATGCAAGTTTCGGTCAAAAATCATAGTACATTATACACTAGTTTCGGTCAAAAAAATTTAATTAAATTGGGGACTATTTAAAATGATACAAGACTTTTCAGATCATTTATATATGTTAAGAGGGAAGGTTATGATGGTAGTCCATGCAAAAAAATCATCTGAAAACTAGATTCAATGATACTTTTAGAAATACAAGTTTCGGCCAAAAAATCATAATATATTATACACTAGTTTATACTAGTCTCGGTCAATAATTAAATTAAATCGGGGAGTGTTCGAAATGATACGAAACTTCGCATATCAGTTATATATTTTAAGAGGGAAGGTTATGATGTAAGTCCATGCAAAAAATCATCGGAAAATTAAATTCAATGAAACTTTTCGAAATGCAAGTTAAGGTCAACAATCATAGTATATTATACACTATTTTCAGTCAAAAAAATATACCAGAAGAGACTTGATTTCAGAAGAAGATTCCACTTGCTTGCCAATCATAGTCTTCAGTTCAGCATTAGTTTCATCCTGTTTGTCCAGTCTTTGCTTGACCATTTCATTTTACTTTTTCAATTCTTCTAGAGTCTTCAGCACAAGAGATGTTGGTAGAGGTTCTTCAGTTGTTGTAGCAGCTTAATTTCCAGAATTTGCTTCAGTTGATGGTGGTGGAACAAAGTCAACTTCCTGAGCTTCATCAGAAGGAACTAAAACCATCTGAAGTTCAGAGTATGATTCCAGAGGTTCTGGTTTAGTCTAGGGTTTGTTATCTAGAAGTAATGGCTTGTGCTTTTCAATGTTGGAGACGACTGCTTTGAGGTACTCACAGAAGTTCTGATGAGCGATATCATAGCAGATATCCTTCAGCCTTTTGGTCTCAACATTGAACCATTTTCTGAATGTAGCCCAAAGAAAATCAGAAGCTGCTGGATCAGGAAGCTCTGAGCAAGCAACTTTCAGATCCTCTAACTTGATTTTCATTTCTGCTTCAAAGGCAAGCAGTAGTGCATCAATGTCTGTTTTGGTTGGTTTTGGTTTTGGGGCCAGAATGGCAGTTTTGTTGGAAACAGAAGATAGTTTTTGGAGAGCTTCTATGTTAATGGATGTTCTAAGAGGATTTTCTGGCTCAGATTCTTCTGGAGGTGTGTCTGGTATTGTTATGAATGTTGGTGAGTTTGGTGGGGTTGATTCATAAGAGGATAGAGAGTTTTCTCTAATGGGTGAAAGGTCAAAAACTAGTGCATGGCCATTAGCATTCAGAGGATGGAAATTGCTAGGTGGGTTTGTTTCAAAAGTTTGAATACGTGGAATTTGTTGGGATTCAGGAGGTTGGAATGCGTCAATATCGGAAAGAACATTTTGGAGATCAGTGTGTGTTTCAACGAATTGGGAACGGTCTATATTAGAGAGTGGTGTTGGATCAATGGGTATATCAAAATCAGATAGAGTTTGTGATTGATGAGTTTCATGTTCAGGTGGATTTAGTGAAGTTAAGATAGAGGAAACAACAGAAGTTGTGGGTATCACAGAGGGAACTTGGTTAGAAACAGTTATGGGTACAAAAGGTGGGATGGGTTCAGAAGGAATTGGGTCAGAAGGAATTGGGTCAGAAGGAGGTGGGTCAGAAGAAGTTGGTTCAGACATGACCACTTTTACTGCTTCTACCACAGAAACGAAATCAGAAATAGAGGAAGAAGTGTTACCTGTCTTTTTGATCGTTTTAGAAACCTTCTGAGAAGTTCCTTCCCCAACTTTCCTTTTCTTGCTCTTTTTTAATACAACTTCTGGATCTGGTTGTTTGAGTTCCTCTGGGTTGAACATGGGATCCACACCATCTAGTTTGCAAGATTCTAAATATCTGACCACAACCTCTGGAGGTGTGTCAGCAGAAAATAATGGGAAGTTCTGTAGAGGAATCTTCCTTGTTGTGATAACCTCCCTGGAGTACAAGATTGGGTCCTTCTTTATAAAGGTAATGAATTTCATTTTCTTGAGATTCTTAGCGTTGAGGGGCTTTCCAGCATCAGGTTCTAGAAGTTCTACCTGCTTAGCTTCAATCAGATAATCCACCAATTTGTTTTCATTGAGAATATCAGAAATTAAGCGTTATAGAGGTATCCAGTTCCTCTTGGTATTTTCTCCTTCTCTTGTTTCTTTGACACTGTTCTTCAGATGATTGAATAATGAAGGGGCTAGGGTTAGCTTCTTCTTCTTGGCAATAAAATAAAGCAAGAACTGCTGATCCATGTTGATGTAGTCAGGGGAGTTGGTTGCTTTTCTATGACAAATGCTACCAAGGATGATCTTAGCCCATAATCTGAGATGATCCTTCAGATCCTTAATTTTGTTAGAGGGTTGTCCATTTGTGAAAATTTCTTTTGCTATCAGTTTTGTGTCTGATAGTTTATCCATCTCACTACACTTTATCCCGTTTCCATCAGATTCAATAAGTCTTGCAATATGGTCTTCTGAGATGATTATTCGCTTCCCCAGAACATAAGAAGTAACGTGAGAATTTGTGGCGCTTGCAAAAACCCAGAATTCTTTAACCAGCTTGGGGAAGATTGGTTCCATAAGGCGGTCAAAGTATTTTTCCCAGCCTTGAGCTTTGATGGCGGGAAGCAAATCGAAACCGTTCTCTTTCAAACTAGCAAAGTCCATGAACAATTCACACAGGACTTCAAGCTTTTCAGTGGGTGTGAGAAGAGTTTTCACTGGAGAAACATGTAGCACATCTGTTGATGAATCCTTTGGTGGTTCAGAGGTGGAAGACATGGTTACTAAGATGAGGGTTTAGGGTTTCTAAAAAGTTTTTTTAGAGAAGAAGAAAAGATGAAGGTAAAAAAAATAGAGAGTAAAAGAACGATGATGGTAAAAGTGAAAAGTGAATGTAAAAGAGTGTTTATATATGGAAAAAATTTCATTTAAGACAATGAGCAATTAGTGGAAAATTTTAATTAAAAAACATAATGATTGGAAAGTAATAAATGCAGCTGACAAAAGGGAAGGCGTAAAGATCTTGGAACAGATACCAAAAAGATTTTTGCCTCTATTGTGTCAAGTCAGCCTTTTCAGTTTCCCAGAACTTTAACATGTGTCCTTCTGTAGAGGACAGTTGTCCAATTGCATGTTCTGTCACTTTTCAGAGTTTGAACACGTATTCTGATTCTGATAGGATTCCTTAGAGCTTTGTTGACACGTGTTGATGTAAAGATCTGCATGTTATTCTCTTGAACAGAAGTTCTCAGAATTAAACAGTTAGAATAAAAGAAATTATAACTTCTGAAAGAATAAAACAGATGTTTTAGTTCAGAACTTCTGAGAGATAAAAACATACAATTAAAGCATTTTCATTCTGGACATAATTCCATACTAAGGTTGGTTAGAATGAAATTAAATCTATCTTCAGGAAGGAGTTTTGTAAAAATGTCATCCCATTGGTGATTTGTGTCTATGAATTTTAAAATTAAGATTCCCTTCTGAGTATAGTCCCTAATGAAATGATGTTTAACTTCTATGTGTTTAGCTCTAGAGTGTAAAATTGGATTTTTAGAGAGACAAATAGCAGAAGTATTATCACAGAGGATGAGAATGTTACTCTCATAAATATTGAAGTCCTCAAGCTGATTTTTCATCCAGAGCATCTGAGTATTGCATCCAACTGCTGCAATGTATTCAGCTTCTGCAATTGATAATGCTATGGTTGACTGCCTTTTGCTAGACCAAGAAATTAGATTATCTCCCAGAAATTGACAACTTCCAGAAGTACTTTTTCTTTCTGTTCTTTCTCCAGCAAAATCAGCATCACAGTATCCTACAAGTTTGTAATCTTTGGATCTTCTGTAGCATAGACCAAGATTAGTAGTACCTTTCAGATACCTAAAAATTCTCTTAACTACTGTTAAGTGATTTTCTCTAGGATCTGATTGGAATCTAGCACATAAACAAACACTATATAGAATATCTGGTCTAGAAGCAGTTAGATAGAGGAGAGAGCCAATCATACCTCTGTAGATTTTCTGATCTACTTTCTTACTTACCTCTTCTTTCTCCAGAATACATGTAGGATGCATAGGAGTTTTAGAGATGGTACTTTCTGATAAATCAAATTTCTTCAGAAGTTCTTTGATATATTTGCTTTGATGAATATATGTTCCTTCTGATGTTTTATTGATTTGGATTCCCAGAAAGAACTTTAATTCTCCCATCATGCTCATTTCAAATTCTGCCTGCATAGACTTAGCAAACTCCTTTCCCATAGCACTTTTAGTAGAACCAAATATTATGTCATCTACATAAATTTGGCATATCAGAATGTCATTTTTAATGTTTTTACTGAAGAGTGTTGTATCCACTTTCCCTCTGATGAAATCATTTTCCAAAATAAAATTGCTTACTCTTTCATACCAAGCTCTGGGAGCTTGCTTCAGACCATATAAAGATTTTTTGAGTTTGAAGACATGTTCTGGAAATTTTGTATTTTCAAAACCAGGGGGTTGGTGCACATACACTTCTTCATCAATATAACCATTTAAAAATGCACTCTTGACATCCATTTGATATAGAATGATATTATGGTTTACAACAAATGAAATTAGAAGTCTAATAGATTATAACCTGGCGACTGGGGCATAGGTTTCTGTGTAGTCAATTCCTTCCTGTTGACTATAACCTTGTGCAACCAGTCGTGCTTTGTTTCTGACAACTTCTCCTTGCTCATTTAGCTTGTTTCTGAATACCCACTTGGTGCCAATGATGTTGAATCCTCTGGGCCTAGGAACTAGATCCCATACATCATTTCTGGTGAATTGATTAAGTTCATCTTGCATAGCCAGAATCCAATCGTTTTCTGAGAGAGCTTCTTATACAGAAGTTGGTTCAATCAGGGAGACAAGTCCCATTAGAGATTCTTCAGAGTTTTTGAATGATGATCTTGTTCTGATTGGTTCATCCTTCTTTCCCAAGATTTTGTCTTCTGGGTGATTTAGCTTGCTTCTGGATAGTTTCTTCTGAGTGGGTTCTTTAGAGCTTGTTGGAGTGATTGTCTTGTGTTCTGTAGGTGATTGTTCTTCAGATGTTCTATTTGTAGTGATTTCAACTTATATATCTGCAAGAGATTCATTCTGCTTTGGTTTTTCAGAACCAAGCTTATCATCTAATCTGACACAAATAGACTCTATGATTATTCGTGTTTCTGTGTTGTATACTATGTATCCCTTTGAACGTTCAGAGTATCCTAACATATAACACTTCTGTGCCTTAGAGTCAAACTTATTCAGAGGATCATTAGTATTCAGAATAAAACACTTGCACCCAAAAGGATGAAAATATGAAATGTTGGGCTTTATGTTCTTCCACAATTCATAAGGAGTCTTTTCAAGAATAGGTCTTATAGAGATTCTATTCTGAATATAGTATGTTGTATTTACTGCTTCTGCCCAAAAATGTTTAGCCATGTTAGTCTCATTTATCATGGTTCTGGCCATCTCTTGCAATGTTCTATTCTTACGTTCTACAACCCCATTTTGTTGTGGAGTTCTAGGACAAGAAAATTCATGAGATATGCCATTTTCATTAAAGAATGATTCTAATTTTTTGTTTTCAAATTCTCCACCATGATCACTTCTGACTTTAACAATTCTAAACTCTTTTTCATTTTGAACTTGTTTGCAAAAGTTAGAGAATACAACAATTGACTCATCCTTGTGTCTAAGGAACTTTACCCAAGTCCATCTGCTGAAGTCATCTACGATCACCAATCCATACTTCTTGCCACTGACTGAAACAGTTTTCACTGGTCCAAACAAGTCAATGTGCAGAAGTTCTAGTGGTCTAGAGGAAGATACAACATTTTTAGCTTTAAAGGCAGGTTTTGAAAATTTTCCTTTCTGACATGCTTCACACAGAGCTTCTGAGTTGAACTTCAAATTTGGAAGTCCTCTGACCAGATTGAGTTTGTTAAGTTGAGATAATCTTCTCATATTAACATGTCCCAATCTTCTGTGCCAGACCCATTGCTCAGTTTCCACAGACATTAGACATTTTACATTCTGATTTTTTAATTCAGAAAGTTTTATTTTATATATGTTGTTCTTTCTCTTTCCACTGAAGAGGATTGTTCCATCTTTCTGACTAACAGCTTTACAGAACTTTTGATTGAAGATTATGTCATAGCCATTATCACTTAATTGACTTATGGATAATATATTATGCATTAATCCTTCTACCAATAGAACATTAGAGATAGAGGGAAGATTTCCATTACCAATAGTTCTAGAGCCAATTATTTTTCCTTTTTGGTTGCCTCCAAAACCTACATGGTCTCCAGCTTTTAATTTAAGACTTTGGAACATATGCTTTCTTCCCGTCATGTGTCATGAGCATCTAGAGTCCAAGTACCAAGATTGGTAGTTAGGTTTTGCTGTTAAAGACATCTGCAACATACACAATCTTATCTTTGGGTACCCATATTTTTCTGGGTCCTTATTTGTTATTTTTCACAATCTTCTGATTTATTTTAGGTTTCAAATCAGAACTTGTGGAATAAGATGACTCACTAGTATATATTAGGTCATGATTATGACCATAGGTAAAATGAGAACTTAAAGGAGTATTAACTTTTATGACAACGTCATCAATCTTTTTAAACTTCAGAGTTTCCTCTTCTTTAGTTTTCACATAGCCTATGCCTCTTCTATCATTTCTGCTAACTCCATAGATCATAGATGCAATTTTGCTTCTATCTATGCTTTTAGTTAGAAAATTTTGAAAACTATAGTCATATTGCTTTATGATACTATCAGAATTGAGTAGATCTTCTAATTCAGATTCCTTCTGAGCTTTATGTTTTTCAAGAGAGTTTTTGCATTCAAAAATATTTTCTTTCAGCTCAGAGTTTTCTGTTTTTAGTTTTCTAACTTCTTCTAATTCAGATACCAGACTTTGTTTCATGTCTTTGTATTTGAATTGAAGCTTCTGATATTTTTCAAGAATTTCTGAGAGGCTATCTTCTAATTGAGATCTAGAAAGTTTAGAGAATACCTCTTCTGTGTCTGAGTCTGATTCTGATTCTGATGAGTGATCATCTTCTCGTATTTTTGCCATTAGTGCAATGTTAGCATGTTCATCTTCTGAATTCGACTCTGCTTCAAATGATTCAGAATCATCCCATGTTGCCATGAGAATCTTTTTCTTTTCTCTGTTGAATTTCTTTCTGGGTTTCTCTTTCTGGAGTTTTGGACATTCACTCTTGTAATGTCTTGGTTCTTTGCACTCGAAGCACAATACTTCTTTGCTTCTGAGTTTCCTGTGGCCATAAGTTGCTTCAGAGGGATTGCTTGTTCTTCTGGTATTTCTGAACTTATTCTGACGATGCTTCCAGAGTTGTTGGACTCTTCTGGATAGAAGAGATAGTTCATCTTCTTCTGATGAGCATCCAGAACTTTCTGCTTCTTTTGCATGTAAAGCTTTAAAATCAAATTTGTTAGATTTAAGAGCTATAGACGTACCTTTCTTCTGGGGTTCATCTTCTTCTAGTTCTATCTCATGACTTCTCAAGGAGCTGATCAGTTTTTCTAAAGATATTTCGTTCAAATTTTTTGATAGCTTTAGAGCAGTGACCATGGGCCTCCAAGCCTTTGGCAAGCTTCTGATGATCTTCTTTACATGATCTGCTGTTGAGTAGCCTTTGTCCAGAACTTTCATTCCAGCTACCAGAATTTGGAACCTTGAGAACATTTTTTCAATTGTCTCATCTTCTTCCATTTTGAATGCTTCATACTTCTGGATGAGGGCCAGAGCTTTTGTCTCCTTGACTTGAGTGTTGCCTTCATGTGTCATCCTCAGGGAATCAAACATGTGTTTGGTTGAGTCTCTGTTTGTAATTTTCTCATATTCTGTATATGAGATAGCACTCAGAAGTATGGTTCTAGCTTTGTGATGATTTCTGAACTCCTTCTTCTGTTGAGCTGTCATAATTTTTCTTTCAATCTTTTGACCATCTGCTCCAACAGGATGAGTGTATCCATCTGTCACCATGTCCTAAAGATCTCCATCCAGAGCTAGAAAGAAACTTTCCAGAACATCCTCCCAGTAGTCAAAGTTGTCACCATTGAACACCAGAGGTTTTGCATTGATCTTGTCATTTTGGTAGTCATTGTTGTTGTTGCCAGCGTCTGCCATGTGTTTTAACTTCTGGAACTTTTACTAACACGGTTAAGTGTATTTCTCAGAACCTAGCGCTCTGATGCCAATTGAAGGGGCGTAAAACACAAGGAAGGGGGGGATTGGAATTGGGTTTTCTTAACAACTAAAAAATAACTTCTATGACAAGTTGATTTATCCTGGTTCGTTTGAACTCAAACTACATCCAGTCCACCCGCCAAGGTGATTTTGCCTCTATCACAGAGGTCTTAATCCACTATTCAATATTTAGATACAATCACAATGACCTACTGTCAAAGTCTTCTTGAGTCTACTGATTAGCTAGTCACTCAAGGAAAATCACTTTTATAATAAACAATAATGTAACTAGTATGCTTCTAATAAGCTTTTGATTGTTACAAAGTTTTGGCGCAATAATACAATATATGAAAAAGTAATTCGTTAGCGTTCTTTTCAATCTTCAAAAACATTCCTTTATATAGGCTTGAATAAAGTGACCGTTGGGAACAACTTGAGCCTGTTTTGGATAGAAATTATTATCATAAATTCCTTCAAAAACGAGAGATACTTGTCTTCACCATTAATTGATATATTCTTTAATTAATGCCTTTAATATGAGAATCATCATCTTCTAGACATAAATCAGAGAGAATTAAATCTTGATACGCAGCCGATAAATCACGTCTTTAATGATGGATTCTTCAATAAATGTATCTTCTATATAGGGCGCAATGTTTCTTCTAATTAAGCACGTCTTCCTTTCAATAACTTCCTTTTCTACAACTTCTACACAAATAACAAAGAAAATTATTTTCAGTATGTATTAGAACTTCTATTCTTGCATAATAATAATTGTTATCATCAAAACTCTTAGAGGTTTAGAACAAGAATTGTTCTAACAGGGACTATTTGAAATGATACGAGACTTTTCAGATCATCTATAAATGTTAAGAGGGAAGGTTATGATGGTAGTCCATGCAAAATAATCATATGAAAACTAGATTCTATGAAACTTTTAGAAAAGCAAGTTTCGGGCAAAAAAATCTTAATATATTATACACAAGTTTATAATAGTTTCGGTCAAAGATAAAATTAAGCAGGGGACTGTTCGAAATGATACAAAACTTCACATATAATTTATATAATTTACGAAGGAACGTTATGATGGAAGTCCATGCAAAAAATCATAGGAAAATTAGATTCTATGAATCTTTTTGAAATGCAATTTTCGGTAAAAAATCATAGTATATTATACACTAGTTTCGGTAAAAAAATTTTAATTTAATTGGGGACTATTTGAAATGCTACAAGACTTTTCATATCACTTATATATGTTTATAGGGAAGGTTATGATGGAAGTCCATGCAAAAAAATCATCTGAAAACTAGATTCTATCATACTTTTAGAACTACAAGTTTCGGCCAAAAAATCATAATATATTATACACTAGTTTATACTTGTATCGGTCAATAATCAAATTAAATCGGGGAGTGTTCGAAATGATATGAAACATCACATATCACTTATATATTTTAAGAGGGAAGGTTATGTTGGAAGTCAATGCAAAAAATCATCGGAAAATTAGATTCTATTAAAATTTTTCGAAATATAAATTTCGGTCAAAAATCATAGTATATTATACACTAGTTTTGGTCAAAAAATCAAATTTAATTGGGGACTATTTGAAATGATACGAGACTTTTTAGATCATTAATATATGTTAATAGGGAAGGTTATGATGGTAGTCCATGCAAAAAAATCATATTAAAACTAGATTCTATGAAACTTTGCGAAATACAAGTTTTGGCCAAAAAATCATAATATATTATACACTAGTTTATACTAGTTTCGGTCAAAAATCAATCTAAATTGGGGAGTGATTGAAATAATACAAAACTACACATATCATTTATGTATTTTAAGAGGGAAGGTTCTGATGGAACTCTATTCAAAAAATCATAGGACAATTAGATTCTATGAAACTTTTCGATATGCAAGTTTCGGTCAAAAATCATAGTACATTATACACTAGTTTCGGTCAAAATTTTTTAATTAAATTGAGAGGACTATTTAAAATGATACAAGACTTTTCAGATCATTTATATATGTTAAGAGAGAAGATTATGATGGTAGTCCATGCAAAAAAATCATCTGAAAACTAGATTCAATGATACTTTTAGAAATACAAGTTTCAGCCAAAAAATCATAATATATTATACACTAGTTTATACTAGTCTCGGTCAAAAATTAAATTAATCCGGGGAGTGTTCGAAATGATACGAAACTTCGCATATCAGTTATATATTTTAAGAGGGAAGGTCATGATGTAAGTCCATGCAAAAAATCATCGGAAAATTAGATTCTATGAAACTTTTCGAAATGCAAGTTAAGGTCAACAATCATAGTATATTATACACTATTTTCAGTCAAAAAAATCAAATTTAATTGGGGACTATTTGAAATGATACGAGACTTTTCAGACCATTTATAAATGTTAAGAGGGAAGGTTATGATGGTATTTCATGCAAAAAAATCATATGAAAACTAGATTCTATGAAACTTTTCGAAATGCTAGTTTCGGCCAAAAAATCATAATATATTATACACAAGTTTATACTAGTTTCGGTCAAAGATATAATTAAGTCGGGAACTGTTCGAAATGATACGAAACTTCACATATCATTTATATAATTTACGAGGGAAGGTTATGATGGAAGTCCATGCAATAAATCATCGGAAAATTAAATTCTATGAAAATTTTCGAAATGCAAGTTTCGGTCAAAAATCCTAGTATATTATACACTAGTTTCGGTCAAAAAAATCAAATTTAATTGGAGACTATTTGAAATGATACGAGACTTTTCAGGTCATTTATATATGTTAAAAGGGAAGGTTATGATTGTAGTCCATGCAAAACAAATCATCTGAAAACTAGATTCTTTGAAACTTTTATAAATGCCAGTTTCGGCCAAAAAATCATAATATATTATACACTAGTTTATACTAGGTTCGGTCAAAAATTAAATTAAATCGGGGACTGTTCGAAATAATACTAAACTTCACATATCATTTAAATATTTAAAGAGGGAAGGTTATGATGGAAGTCCATGCAAAAAATCATCGGAAAATTAGATTCAATGAAACTTTTCGAAATGCAAGTTAAGGTAAAAAATCATAGTATATTATAAACTATTTTCGGTCAAAAAAATTAAATTTAATTGGGGACTATTTGAAATGATACGAGATTTTTCAGATCATTTATAAATGTTAAGAGGGAATGTTATGAAGGTAGTCCATGCAAAAAAATCATATGAAAACTAGATTCTATGAAACTTTTCGAAATGCAAGCTTTGGCCAAAAAATCATAATATATTATACAAAGGTTTATACTAGTTTCATCAAAGATAAAATTAAGTCGGGGACTGTTCGAAATGATACAAAACTTCACATATCATTTATATAATTTACGAGGGAAGGTTATGATGGAAGTCCACGCAAAAAATCATCGGAAAATTAGATTCTATTAAATTTTTTGAAATGCAAGTTTCGGTCAAAAATTCTAGTATATATACACTAGTTTCGGTCAAAAAAATAAAATTTAATTGTAGACTATTTAAAATGATACGAGACTTTTCAGATTATTTATATATGTTAAGAGGAAAGATTATGATGGTAGTCCATTCAAAAAAATCATTTGAAAACTAGATTCTATGAAACTTTTCAAAATGCAAGTTTCGGCCAAAAAATCATAATATATTATACACTAGTTTATACTAGTTTTGGTAAAAAATCAAATTAAATAGGGGACTGTTCGAAATGGTACGAAACTTCACATATCATTAATATATTTTATGAGGGAAGTTTATGATGGAAGTCTACGCAATAAATCATAGGAAAATTAGATTCTATGAATCTTTTCGAAATGCAAGTTAAGGTTAAAAATCATAGTATATTATATACTAGTTTCGGTCAAAAAAATCAAATTTAATTGGGGACTATTTGAAATGATACGGGACTTTTCAGATCATTTATATATGTTAAGAGGGAAGGTTATGATGGTAGTCCATTCAAAAAATCATCTGTAAACTAGATTCTATAAAACTTTTAGAAATGCAAGTTTCGACAATAAAATCATAATATATTATACACTCGTTTATACTAGTTTTGGTCAAAAATCAAATTAAATAGGGGACTATTCGAAATGATATGAAACTTCACATATCATTTTTATATTTTATGAGGGAAGGTTATGATGGAAGTCCATGCAATAAATCATAGGAAAATTAGATTCTATGGATCTTTTCGAAATGCAAGTTAAGGTCAATAATCATAGTATATTATACATTATTTTCGGTCAAAAAATATAAATTAATTGGACACTATTTGAAATGATACGAGACTTTTCAGATCATTAATACATGTTAAGAGGGAAGGTTATGATGGTAGTCCATGCAAAAAAATGATCTGAAAACTAGATTCTATGAAACTTTTCAAAATAAAAGTTTCGGCCAAAAAATCATAATATAATATACACTAGTTTATACTAGTTTCGGTCAAAAATATAATTAAATAGGTGACTGTTCGAAATTATACGAAACTTTACATATCATTTATATATTTTACGAGGGAAGGTTATGATGTATGTCCATGCAAAAAATCATAGGAAACTTAGATTCTATAAAACTTTTCGAAATGCAAGTTAAGGCCAAAAAATCATAATATATTATACACTAGTTTATACTAGTTTCGTTCAAAAATCAAATTAAATAGGGGACTGTTCGAAATAATACGAAACTTCACATATCATTTATATATTTTACGAGGGAAGGTTATGATGGAAGTCCATGCACAAAATCATCGGAATATTAGTTTCTATGAATTATTCGAAATGCAAGATTCGGTCAAAAATCCTAGTATATTATACACTAGTTTCGGTCAAAAAAATCAAATTTAATTGGGGACTATTTGAAATGATACGAGACTTTTCAGATCATTTATATATGTTAAGTGGGAAGGTTATGATGGTAGTCCATGCAACAAAATTATCTAAAAACTAGATTCTATGAAACTTTTCAAAATACAAGTTTCGGCCTAAAAATCATAATATATTATACACTAGTTTATACTAGTTTCGGTCAAAAATCAAATTAAATAGGGAACTGTTCTAAATTATACAAAACTTCACATATCATTTATATATTTTATGAGGGAAGGTTATGATGGAAGTCCATGCAAAAAATCATAGGAAACTTAGATTCTATGAAACATTTCGAAATGCAAGTTAAGGTCAACAATCATAGTATATTATACACTAGTTTCGGTAAAAAAATCCAAATTTAATTGGGGATTATTTGAAATGATACGAGACTTTTCAGATCATTTATATATGTTAAGAGGGAATGTTATGATGGTAGTCCATGCAAAACAGTTATCTGAAAACTAGATTCTATGAAACTTTTAGAAATGCAAGTTTTGGCCAAAAAATCATAATATATTATACACTAGTTTATACTAGTTTCGGTCAAAAATCAAATTAAATCGGGGACTGTTCAAAATGATACGAAACTTCACATATCATTTATATATTTCAAGAGGGAAGGTTATTATGGAAGTTCATGCAAAAATAATCGGAAAATTAGATTCAATGAAACTTTTCGAAATGCAAGTTAAGGTAAAAAATCATAGTATATTATACACTATTTTCGGTCAAAAAAATCAAATTTAATTGGGGACTATTTGAAATGGTACAAGACTTTTCAGACCATTTATAAATGTTAAGAGGGATGGTTATGATGGTAGTCCATGCTAAAAAATCATATGAAAACTAGATTCTATCAAACTTTTCGAAATGCAAGTTATGGCCAAAAAATCATAATATATTATACACAGTTTATACTAGTTTCAGTCAAAGATAAAATTAAGTCGGGGACTGTTTGAAATGATACGAAACTTCACATATCATTTTTATAATTTACGAGGGAAGGTTATGATGGAAGTCCATGTAAAAAGTCATCGAAAAATTAGATTCTATGAAATTTTTTGAAATGCAAGTTTCGGTCAAAAATCCTAGTATATTATACACTAGTTTCGGTAAAAAAATCAAATTTAATTGGAGACTATTTGAAATGATACGAGACTTTTCAGATTATTTATATATGTTAAGAGGGAAGGTTATGATTGTAGTCCATTCAAAAAAATCATTTGAAAACTAGATTCTATGAAAATTTTCAAAACACAAGTTTCGGCCAAAAAATCTTAATATATTATACACAAGTTTATACTAGTTTCGGTCAAAGATAAAATTAAGTCGGGGACTGTTTGAAATGATACGAAATTCCACATATAATTTATATAATTTACGAAGGAACTTTATGATGGAAGTCCATCCAAAAAATCATAGGAAAATTAGATTCTATGAATCTTTTTGAAATGCAAATTTCGGTAAAAAATCATAGTATATTATACACTAGTTTCGGTCCAAAATTTTTAATTTAATTGGGGATTATTTGAAATGCTACAAGACTTTTCATATCACTTATATATGTTTATAGGGAAGGTTATGATGGAAATCCATGCAAAAAAATCATCTGAAAACTAGATTCTATCATACTTTTAGAACTACAAGTTTCGGCCAAAAAATCATAACATATTATACACTAGTTTATACTTGTATCGGTCAATAATCAAATTAAATCGGGGAGTGTTCGAAATGATATGAAACATCACATATCACTTATATATTTTAAGAGGGAAGGTTATGTTGGATGTCAATGCAAAAAATCATCGGAAAATTAGATTCTATTAAAATTTTTCGAAATACAAATTTCGGTCAAAAATCATAGTATATTATACACTAGTTTCGGTCAAAAAATCAAATTTAATTGGGGACTATTTGAAATGATATGGGACTTTTTAGATCATTAATATATGTTAATAGGGAAGGTTATGATGGTAGTCCATGCAAAAAAATCATATGAAAACTAGATTCTATGAAACTTTGCGAAATACAAGTTTTGACCCAAAAATCATAATATATTATACACTAGTTTATACTAGTTTCGGTCAAAAATCAATCTAAATTGGGGAGTGTTCGAAATAATACGAAACTACACATATCATTTATGTATTTTAAGAGGGAAGGTTCTGATGGAACTCTATGCAAAAAATCATAGGACAATTAGATTCTATGAAACTTTTCGAAATGCAAGTTTCGGTCAAAAATCATAGTACATTATACACTAGTTTCGGTCAAAAAAATTTAATTAAATTGGGGACTATTTAAAATGATACAAGACTTCTCAGATCATTTATATATGTTAAGAGGGAAGGTTATGATGGTAGTCCATGCAAAAAAATCATCTGAAAACTAGATTCAATGATACTTTTAGAAATACAAGTTTCGGCCAAAATATCATAATATATTATACACTAGTTTATACTAGTCTCGGTCAAAAATTAAATTAAATCGGGGAGTGTTCGAAATGATACGAAACTTCGCATATCAGTTATATATTTTAAGAGGGAAGGTTATGATGTAAGTCCATGCAAAAAATCATCGGAAAATTAAATTCAATGAATCTTTTCGAAATGCAAGTTAAGGTCAACAATCATAGTATATTATACACTATTTTCAGTCAAAAAATATACCAGAAGAGACTTGATTTCAGAAGAAGATTCCACTTGCTTGCCAATCATAGTCTTCAGTTCAGCATTAGTTTCATCCTGTTTGTCCAGTCTTTGCTTGACCATTTCATTTTACTTTTTCAATTCTTCTAGAGTCTTCAGCACAAGAGATGTTGGTAGAGGTTCTTCAGTTGTTGTAGCAGCTTAATTTCCAGAATTTGCTTCAGTTGATGGTGGTGGAACAAAGTCAACTTCCTGAGCTTCATCAGAAGGAACTAAAACCATCTGAAGTTCAGAGTATGATTCCAGAGGTTCTGGTTTAGTCTAGGGTTTGTTATCCAGAAGTAATGGCTTGTGCTTTTCAATGTTGGAGACGACTGCTTTGAGGTACTCACAGAAGTTCTGATGAGCGATATCATAGCAGATATCCTTCAGCCTTTTGGTCTCAACATTGAACCATTTTCTGAATGTAGCCCAAAGAAAATCAGAAGCTGCTGGATCAGGAAGCTCTGAGCAAGCAACTTTCAGATCCTCTAACTTGATTTTCATTTCTGCTTCAAAGGCAAGCAGTAGTGCATCAATGTCTGTTTTGGTTGGTTTTGGTTTTGGGGCCAGAATGGCAGTTTTGTTGGAAACAGAAGATAGTTTTTGGAGAGCTTCTATGTTAATGGATGTTCTAAGAGGATTTTCTGGCTCAGATTCTTCTAGAGGTGTGTCTGGTATTGTTATGAATGTTGGTGAGTTTGGTGGGGTTGATTCATAAGAGGACAGAGAGTTTTCTCTAATGGGTGAAAGGTCAAAAACTAGTGCATGGCCATTAGCATTCAGAGGATGGAAATTGCTAGGTGGGTTTGTTTCAAAAGTTTGAATACATGGAATTTGTTCGGATTCAGGAGGTTGGAATGCGTCAATATCAGAAAGAACATTTTGGAGATCAGTGTGTGTTTCAACGAATTGGGAACGGTCTATATTAGAGAGTGGTGTTGGATCAATGGGTATATCAAAATCAGATAGAGTTTGTGATTGATGAATTTCATGTTCAGGTGGATTTAGTGAAGTTAAGATAGAGGAAACAACAGAAGTTGTGGGTATCACAGAGGGAACTTGGTTAGAAACAGTTATGGGTACAAAAGGTGGGATGGGTTCAGAAGGAATTGGGTCATAAGGAATTGGGTCAGAAGGAATTGGGTCAGAAGGAGGTGGGTCAGAAGAAGTTGGTTCAGACATGAACACTTTTACTGCTTCTACCACAGAAACGAAATAAGAAATAGAGGAAGAAGTGTTACCTGTCTTATTGATCGTTTTAGAAACCTTCTGAGAAGTTCCTTCCCCAACTTTCCTTTTCTTGTTCTTTTTTAATACAACTTCTGGATCTGGTTGTTTGAGTTCCTCTGGGTTGAACATGGGATCCACACCGTCTAGTTTGCAAGATTCTAAATATCTGACCACAACCTCTGGAGGTGTGTCAGCAGAAAATAATGGGAAGTTCTGTAGAGGAATCTTCCTTGTTGTGATAACCTCCCTGGAGTACAAGATTGGGTCCTTCTTGATAAAGGTAATGAATTTCATTTTCTTGAGATTCTTAGCGTTGAGGGGCTTTCCAGCATCAGGTTCTAGAAGTTCTACCTGCTTAGCTTCAATCAGATAATCCACCAATTTGTTTTTATTGAGAATATCAGAAATTAAGCGTCATAGAGGTATCCAGTTCCTCTTGGTATTTTCTCCTTCTCTTGTTTCTTTGACACTGTTCTTCAGATGATTGAATAATGAAGGGACTAGGGTTAGCTTCTTCTTCTTGGCAATAAAATAAAGCAAGAACTGCTGATCCATGTTGATGTAGTCAGGGGAGTTGGTTTCTTTTCTATGACAAATGCTACCAAGGATGATCTTAGCCCATAATCTGAGATGATCCTTCAGATCCTTAATTTTGTTAGAGGGTTGTCCATTTGTGAAAATTTCTTTTGCTATCAGTTTTGTGTCTGATAGTTTATCCATCTCACTGCACTTTATCCCGTTTCCATCAGATTCAATAAGTCTTGCAATATGGTCTTCTGAGATGATTATTCGCTTCCCCAGAACATAAGAAGTAACGTGAGAATTTGTGGCGCTTGCAAAAACCCAGAATTCTTTAACCAGCTTGGGGAAGATTGGTTCCATAAGGCGGTCAAAGTATTTTTCCCAGCCTTGAGCTTTGATGGCGGGAAGCAAATCGAAACCGTTCTCTTTCAAACTAGCAAAGTCCACGAACAATTCACACAGGACTTCAAGCTTTTCAGTGGGTGTGAGAAGAGTTTTCACTGGAGAAACATGTAGCACATCTGTTGATGAATCCTTTGGTGGTTCATTGGTGGAAAACATGGTTACTAAGATGAGGGTTTAGGGTTTCTAAAAAGTTTTTTTAGAGAAGAAGAAAAGATGAAGGTAAAAAAAATAGAGAGTAAAAGAACGATGATGGTAAAAGTGAAAAGTGAATGTAAAAGAGTGTTTATATATGGAAAAAATTTCATTTAAGACAATGAGCAATTAGTGGAAAATTTTAATTAAAAAACATAATGATTGGAAAGTAATAAATGCAGCTGACAAAAGGGAAGGCGTAAAGATCTTGGAACAGATACCAAAAAGATTTTTGCCTCTATTGTGTCAAGTCAGCCTTTTCAGTTTCCCAGAACTTTAACAGGTGTCCTTCTGTAGAGGACAGTTGTCCAATTGCATGTTCTGTCACTTTTCAGAGTTTGAACACGTATTCTGATTCTGATAGGATTCCTTAGAGCTTTGTTGACACGTGTTGATGTAAAGATCTGCATGTTATTCTCTTGAACAGAAGTTCTCAGAATTAAACAGTTAGAATAAAAGAAATTATAACTTCTGAAAGAATAAAACAGATGTTTTAGTTCAGAACTTCTGAGAGATAAAAACATACAATTAAAGCATTTTCATTCTGGACATAATTCCATACTAAGGTTGGTTAGAATGAAATTAAATCTATCTTCAGGAAGGAGTTTTGTAAAAATGTCAGCCCATTGGTGATTTGTGTCTATGAATTTTAAAATTAAGATTCCCTTCTGAGTATAGTCCCTAATGAAATGATGTTTAACTTCTATGTGTTTAGCTCTAGAGTGTAAAATTGGATTTTTAGAGAGACAGATAGCAGAAGTATTATCACAGAGGATGAGAATGTTACTCTCATAAATATTGAAGTCCTCAAGCTGATTTTTCATCCAGAGCATCTGAGTACTGCATCCAGCTGCTGCAATGTATTCAGCTTCTGCAATTGATAATGCTATGGTTGACTGCCTTTTGCTAGACCAAGAAATTAGATTATCTCCCAGAAATTGACAACTTCCAGAAGTACTTTTTCTTTCTGTTCTTTCTCCAGCAAAATCAGCATCACAGTATCCTACAAGTTTGTAATCTTTGGATCTTCTGTAGCATAGACCAAGATTAGTAGTACCTTTCAGATACCTAAAAATTCTCTTAACTACTGTTAAGTGATTTTCTCTAGGATCTGATTGGAATCTAGCACATAAACAAACACTATATAGAATATCTGGTCTAGAAGCAGTTAGATAGAGGAGAGAGCCAATCATACCTCTGTAGATTTTCTGATCTACTTTCTTACTTACCTCTTCTTTCTCCAGAATACATGTAGGATGCATAGGAGTTTTAGAGATGGTACTTTCTGATAAATCAAATTTCTTCAGAAGTTCTTTGATATATTTGCTTTGATGAATATATGTTCCTTCTGATGTTTGATTGATTTGGATTCCCAGAAAGAACTTTAATTCTCCCATCATGCTCATTTCAAATTCTGCCTGCATAGACTTAGCAAACTCCTTTCCCATAGCACTTTTAGTAGAACCAAATATTATGTCATCTACATAAATTTGGCATATCAGAATGTCATTTTTAATGTTTTTACTGAAGAGTGTTGTATCCACTTTCCCTCTGATGAAATCATTTTCCAAAATAAAATTGCTTACTCTTTCATACCAAGCTCTGGGAGCTTGCTTCAGACCATATAAAGATTTTTTGAGTTTGAAGACATGTTCTGGAAATTTTGTATTTTCAAAACCAGGGGGTTGGTGCACATACACTTCTTCATCAATATAACCATTTAAAAATGCACTCTTGACATCCATTTGATATAGAATGATATTATGGTTTACAACAAATGAAATTAGAAGTCTAATAGATTCTAACCTGGCGACTGGGGCATAGGTTTCTGTGTAGTCAATTCCTTCCTGTTGACTATAAACTTGTGCAACCAGTCGTGCTTTGTTTCTAACAACTTCTCCTTGCTCATTTAGCTTGTTTCTGAATACCCACTTGGTGCCAATGATGTTGAATCCTCTGGGCCTAGGAACTAGATCCCATACATCATTTCTGGTGAATTGATTAAGTTCATCTTGCATAGCCAGAATCCAATCGTTTTCTGAGAGAGCTTCTTATACAGAAGTTGGTTCAATCAGGGAGACAAGTACTATTAGAGATTCTTCAGAGTTTTTGAATGATGATCTTGTTCTGATTGGTTCATCCTTCTTTCCCAAGATTTTGTCTTCTGGGTGATTCAGCTTGCTTCTGGATAGTTTCTTCTGAGTGGGTTCTTTAGAGCTTGTTGGAGTGATTGTCTTGTGTTCTGTAGGTGGTTGTTCTTCAGATGTTCTATTTGTAGTGATTTCAACTTATATATCTGCAAGAGATTCATTCTGCTTTGGTTTTTCAGAACCAAGCTTATCATCTAATCTGACACAAATAGACTCTATGACTATTCGTGTTTCTGTGTTGTATACTATGTATCCCTTTGAACGTTCAGAGTATCCTAACATATAACACTTCTGTGCCTTAGAGTCAAACTTATTCAGAGGATCATTAGTATTCAGAATAAAACACTTGCACCCAAAAGGATGAAAATATGAAATGTTGGGCTTTATGTTCTTCCACAATTCATAAGGAGTCTTTTCAAGAATAGGTCTTATAGAGATTCTATTCTGAATATAGTATGTTGTATTTACTGCTACTGCCCAAAAATGTTTAGCCATGTTAGTCTCATTTATCATGGTTCTGGCCATCTCTTGCAATGTTCTATTCTTACGTTCTACAACCCCATTTTGTTGTGGAGTTCTAGGACAAGAAAAGTCATGAGATATGCCATTTTCATTAAAGAATGATTCTAATTTTTTGTTTTCAAATTCTCCACCATGATCACTTCTGACTTTAACAATTCTAAACTCTTTTTCATTTTGAACTTGTTTGCAAAAGTTAGAGAATACAACAATTGACTCATCCTTGTGTCTAAGGAACTTTACCCAAGTCCATCTGCTGAAGTCATCTACGATCACCAATCCATACTTCTTGCCACTGACTGAAACAGTTTTCACTGGTCCAAACAAGTCAATGTGCAGAAGTTCTAGTGGTCTAGAGGAAGATACAACATTTTTAGCTTTAAAGGCAGGTTTTGAAAATTTGCCTTTCTGACATGCTTCACACAGAGCTTCTGAGTTGAACTTCAAATTTGGAAGTCCTCTGACCAGATTGAGTTTGTTAAGTTGAGATAATCTTCTCATATTAACATGTCCCAATCTTCTGTGCCAGACCCATTGCTCAGTTTCCACAGACATTAGACATTTTACATTCTGATTTTTTAATTCAGAAAGTTTTATTTTATATATGTTGTTCTTTCTCTTTCCACTGAAGAGGATTGTTCCATCTTTCTGACTAACAGCTTTACAGAACTTTTGATTGAAGATTATGTCATAGCCATTATCACTTAATTGACTTATGGATAATATATTATGCATTAATCCTTCTACCAATAGAACATTAGAGATAGAGGGAAGATTTCCATTACCAATAGTTCTAGAGCCAATTATTTTTCCTTTTTGGTTGCCTCCAAAACCTACGTGGCCTCCAGCTTTTAATTTAAGACTTTGGAACATATGCTTTCTTCCCGTCTTGTGTCATGAGCATCTAGAGTCCAAGTACCAAGATTGGTAGTTAGGTTTTGCTGTTAAAGACATCTGCAACATACACAATCTTATCTTTGGGTACCCATATTTTTCTGGGTCCTTGTTTGTTATTTTTCACAATCTTCTGATTTATTTTAGGTTTCAAATCAGAACTTGTGGAATAAGATGACTCACTAGTATATATTAGGTCATGATTATGACCATAGGTAAAATGAGAACTTAAAGGAGTATTAACTTTTATGACAACGTCATCAATCTTTTTAAACTTCAGAGTTTCCTCTTCTTTAGTTTTCACATAGCCTATGCCTCTTCTATCATTTCTGCTAACTCCATAGATCATAGATGCAATTTTGCTTCTATCTATGCTTTTAGTTAGAAAATTTTGAAAACTATAGTCATATTGCTTTATGATACTATAAGAATTGAGTAGATCTTCTAATTCAGATTCCTTCTGAGCTTTATGTTTTTCAAGAGAGTTTTTGCATTCAAAAATATTTTCTTTCAGCTCAGAGTTTTCTGTTTTTAGTTTTCTAACTTCTTCTAATTCAGATACCAGACTTTGTTTCATGTCTTTGTATTTGAATTGAAGCTTCTGATATTTTTCAAGAATTTCTGAGAGGCTATCTTCTAATTGAGATCTAGAAAGTTTAGAGAATACCTCTTCTGTGTCTGAGTCTGATTCTGATTCTGATGAGGGATCATCTTCTGGTATTTTTGCCATTAGTGCAATGTTAGCATGTTCATCTTCTGAATCCGACTCTGCTTCAGATGATTCCGAATCATCCCATGTTGCCATGAGAATCTTTTTCTTTTCTCTATTGAATTTCTTTCTGGGTTTCTCTTTCTGGAGTTTTGGACATTCACTCTTGTAATGTCCTGGTTCTTTGCACTCGTAGCACAATACTTCTTTGCTTCTGAGTTTCCTGTGGCCATAAGTTGCTTCAGAGGGATTGCTTGTTCTTCTGGTATTTCTGAACTTATTCTGACGATGCTTCCAGAGTTGTTGGACTCTTCTGGATAGAAGAGATAGTTCATCTTCTTCTGATGAGCATCCAGAACTTTCTGCTTCTTCTGCCTGTAAAGCTTTAAAATCAAATTTGTTAGATTTAAGAGCTGTAGACGTACCTTTCTTCTGGGGTTCATCTTCTTCTAGTTCTATCTCATGACTTCTCAAGGAGCTGATCAGTTTTTCTAAAGATATTTCGTTCAAATTTTTTGATAGCTTTAGAGCAGTGACCATGGGCCTCCAAGCCTTTGGCAAGCTTCTGATGATCTTCTTTACATGATCTGCTGTTGAGTAGCCTTTGTCCAGAACTTTCATTCCAGCTACCAGAATTTGGAACCTTGAGAACATTTTTTCAATTGTCTCATCTTCTTCCATTTTGAATGCTTCATACTTCTGGATGAGGGCCAGAGCTTTTGTCTCCTTGACTTGAGTGTTGCCTTCATGTGTCATCCTCAGGGAATCAAACATGTGTTTGGTTGAGTCTCTGTTTGTAATTTTCTCATATTCTGTATATGAGATAGCACTCAGAAGTATGGTTCTAGCTTTGTGATGATTTCTGAACTCCTTCTTCTGTTGAGCTGTCATAATTTTTCTTTCAATCTTTTGACCATCTGCTCCAACAGGATGAGTGTATCCATCTGTCACCATGTCCTAAAGATCTCCATCCAGAGCTAGAAAGAAACTTTCCAGAACATCCTCCCAGTAGTCAAAGTTGTCACCATTGAACACCAGAGGTTTTGCATTGATCTTGTCATTTTGGTAGTCATTGTTGTTGTTGCCAGCGTCAGCCATGTGTTTTAACTTCTGGAACTTTTACTAACACGGTTAAGTGTATTTCTCAGAACCTAGCGCTCTGATGCCAATTGAAGGGGCATAAAACACAAGGAAGGGGGGGGGGATTGGAATTGGGTTTTCTTAACAACTAAAAAATAACTTCTATGACAAGTTGATTTATCCTGGTTTGTTTGAACTCAAACTACATCCAGTCCACCCGCCAAGGTGATTTTGCCTCTATCACAGAGGTCTTAATCCACTATTCAATATTTAGATACAATCACAATGACCTACTGTCAAAGTCTTCTTGAGTCTACTGATTAGCTAGTCACTCAAGGAAAATCACTTTTATAATAAACAATAATGTAACTAGTATGCTTCTAATAAGCTTTTGATTGTTACAAAGTTTTGGCGCAATAATACAATATATGAAAAAGTAATTCGTTAGCGTTCTTTTCAATCTTCAAAAACATTCCTTTATATAGGCTTGAATAAAGTGACCGTTGGGAACAACTTGAGCCTGTTTTGGATAGAAATTATTATCATAAATTCCTTCCAAAACGAGAGATACTTGTCTTCACCATTAATTGATATATTCTTTAATTAATGCCTTTAATATGAGAATCATCATCTTCTAGACATAAATCAGAGAGAATTAAATCTTGATACGCAGCCGATAAATCATGTCTTTAATGATGGATTCTTCAATAAATGTATCTTCTATATAGGGCGCAATGTTTCTTCTAATTAAGCACGTCTTCTTTTCAATAACTTCCTTTTCTACAACTTCTACACAAATAACAAAGAAAATTATTTTCAGTATGTATTAGAACTTCTATTCTTGCATAATAATAATTGTTATCATCAAAACTCTTAGAGGTTTAGAACAAGAATTGTTCTAACAGGGACTATTTGAAATGATACGAGACTTTTCAGATCATTTATAAATGTTAAGAGGGAAGGTTATGATGGTAGTCCATGCAAATTAATCATATGAAAACTAGATTCTATGAAACTTTTAGAAAAGCAAGTTTCGGGCAAAAAAATCTTAATATATTATACACAAGTTTATACTAGTTTCGGTCAAAGATAAAATTAAGCCGGGGACTGTTCGAAATGATACGAAACTTCACATATAATTTATATAATTTACGAAGGAATGTTATGATGGAAGTCCATGCAAAAAATCATAGGAAAATTAGATTCTATGAATCTTTTTGAAATGCAAATTTCGGTAAAAAATCATAGTATATTATACACTAGTTTCGGTAAAAAATTTTTAATTTAATTGGGGACTATTTGAAATGCTACAAGACTTTTCATATCACTTATATATGTTTATAGGGAAGGTTATGATGGAAGTCCATGCAAAAAATTCATCTGAAAACTAGATTCTATCATACTTTTAGAACTACAAGTTTCGGCCAAAAAATCATAATATATTATACACTAGTTTATACTTGTATCGGTCAGTAATCAAATTAAATCGGGGAGTGTTCGAAATGATATGAAACATCACATATCACTTATATATTTTAAGAGGGAAGGTTATGTTGGAAGTCAACGCAAAAAATCATCGGAAAATTAGATTCTATTAAAATTTTTCGAAATACAAATTTCGGTCAAAAATCATAGTATATTATACACTAGTTTTGGTCAAAAAATCAAATTTAATTGGGGACTATTTGAAATGATACGAGACTTTTTAGATCATTAATATATGTTAATAGGGAAGGTTATGATGGTAGTCCATGCAAAAAAATCATATAAAAACTAGATTCTACGAAACTACACATATCATTTATGTATTTTAAGAGGGAAGGTTCTGATGGAACTCTATTCAAAAAATCATAGGACAATTAGATTCTATGAAACTTTTCGAAATGCAAGTTTCGGTCATAAATCATAGTACATTATACACTAGTTTCGATCAAAATTTTTTAATTAAATTGAGGACTATTTAAAATGATACAAGACGTTTCATATCATTTATATATGTTAAGAGGGAAGATTATGATGGTAGTCCATGCAAAAAAATCATCTGAAAACTAGATTCAATGATACTTTTAGAAATACAAGTTTCAGCCAAAAAATCATAATATATTATACACTAGTTTATACTAGTCTCGGTCAAAAATTAAATTAATCCGGGGAGTGTTCGAAATGATACGAAACTTCTCATATCAGTTATATATTTTAAGAGGGAAGGTTATGATGTAAGTCCATGCAAAAAATCATCGGAAAATTAGATTCTATGAAACTTTTCGAAATGCAAGTTAAGGTCAACAATCATAGTATATTATACACTATTTTCAGTCAAAAAAATCAAATTTAATTGGGGACTATTTGAAATGATACGAGACTTTTCAGACCATTTATAAATGTTAAGAGGGAAGGTTATGATGGTATTTCATGCAAAAAAATCATATGAAAACTAGATTCTATGAAACTTTTCGAAATGCTAGTTTCGGCCAAAAAATCATAATATATTATACACAAGTTTATACTAGTTTCGGTCAAAGATATAATTAAGTCGGGAACTGTTCGAAATGATACGAAACTTCACATATCATTTATATAATTTACGAGGGAAGGTTATGATGGAAGTCCATGCAATAAATCATCGGAAAATTAAATTCTATGAAAATTTTCTAAATGCAAGTTTCGGTCAAAAATCCTAGTATATTATACACTAGTTTCGGTCAAAAAAATCAAATTTAATTGGAGACTATTTGAAATGATACAAGACTTTTCAGATCATTTATATATGTTAAGAGGGAAGGTTATAATGGTAGTCCATGCAAAATAATCATCTAAAAACCAGATTCTATGAAACTTTTCAAAATACAAGTTTCGGCCAAAAAATCATAATATATTATACACTAGTTTATACTAGTTTCGGTCAAAAATCAAATTAAATAGGGAACTGTTCGAAATGTTACGAAACTTCACATATCATTTATATATTTTACGAGGGAAGGTTATGATGGAAGTCCATGCAAAAAATCATAGGAAACTTAGATTCTATGAAACTTTTCGAAATGCAAGTTAAGGTCAACAATCATAGTATATTATACACTAGTTTCGGTCAAAAAAATAAAATTTAATTGGGGACTATTTGAAATGATACGAGACTTTTCAGATCATTTATATATGTTAAAAGGGAAGGTTATGATTGTAGTCCATGCAAAAAAAATCATCTGAAAACTAGATTCTTTGAAACTTTTAGAAATGCAAGTTTCGGCCAAAAAATCATAATATATTATACACTAGTTTATACTTGGTTCGGTCAAAAATTAAATTAAATCGGGGACTGTTCGAAATAATACTAAACTTCACATATCATTTAAATATTTAAAGAGGGAAGGTTATGATGGAAGTCCATGCAAAAAATCATCGGAAAATTAGATTCAATGAAACTTTTCGAAATGCAAGTTAAGGTAAAAAATCATAGTATATTATAAACTATTTTCGGTCAAAAAAATTAAATTTAATTGGGGACTATTTGAAATGATACGAGACTTTTCAGATCATTTATAAATGTTAAGAGGGAATGTTATGAAGGTAGTCCATGCAAAAAAATCATATGAAAACTAGATTCTATGAAACTTTTCGAAATGCAAGCTTTGGCCAAAAAATCATAATATATTATACAAAGGTTTATACTAGTTTCATCAAAGATAAAATTAAGTCGGGGACTGTTCGAAATGATACAAAACTTCACATATCATTTATATAATTTACGAGGGAAGGTTATGATGGAAGTCCACGCAAAAAATTATCGGAAAATTAGATTCTATTAAATTTTTTGAAATGCAAGTTTCGGTCAAAAATTCTAGTATATATACACTAGTTTCGGTCAAAAAAATAAAATTTAATTGGAGACTATTTGAAATGATACGAGACTTTTCAGATTATTTATATATGTTAAGAGGAAAGGTTATGATGGAGGTCCATTCAAAAAAATCATTTGAAAACTAGATTCTATGAAACTTTTCAAAATGCAAGTTTCGGCCAAAAAATCATAATATATTATACACTAGTTTATACTAGTTTTGGTAAAAAATCAAATTAAATAGGGGACTGTTCGAAATGGTACGAAACTTCACATATCATATATATATTTTATGAGGGAAGTTTATGATGGAAGTCTACGCAATAAATCATAGGAAAATTAGATTCTATGAATCTTTTCGAAATGCAAGTTAAGGTTAAAAATCATAGTATATTATATACTAGTTTCGGTCAAAAAAATCAAATTTAATTGGGGACTATTTGAAATGATATGAGACTTTTTAGATCATTTATATATGTTAAGAGGGAAGGTTATGATGGTAGTCCATGCAAAAAATCATCTGTAAACTAGATTCTATAAAACTTTTAGAAATGCAAGTTTCGACAATAAAATCATAATATATTATACACTCGTTTATACTAGTTTTGGTCAAAAATCAAATAAAATAGGGGACTGTTCGAAATGATATGAAACTTCACATATCATTTTTATATTTTATGAGGGAAGGTTATGATGGAAGTCCATGCAATAAATCATAGGAAAATTAGATTCTATGGATCTTTTCGAAATGCAAGTTAAGGTCAATAATCATAGTATATTATACACTATTTTCGGTCAAAAAAATATAAATTAATTGGACACTATTTGAAATGATACGAGACTTTTCAGATCATTAATACATGTTAAGAGGGAAGGTTATGATGGTAGTCCATGCAAAAAAATGATCTGAAAACTAGATGCTATGAAACTTTTCAAAATAAAAGTTTCGGCCAAAAAATCATAATATAATATACACTAGTTTATACTAGTTTCGGTCAAAAATATAATTAAATAGGTGACTGTTCGAAATTATACGAAACTTTACATATCATTTATATATTTTACGAGGGAAGGTTATGATGTATGTCCATGCAAAAAATCATAGGAAACTTAGATTCTATAAAACTTTTCGAAATGCAAGTTAAGGCCAAAAAATCATAATATATTATACACTAGTTTATACTAGTTTCGTTCAAAAATCAAATTAAATAGGGGACTGTTCGAAATGATACGAAACTTCACATATCATTTATATATTTTACGAGGGAAGGTTATGATGGAAGTCCATGCACAAAATCATCGGAATATTAGTTTCTATGAATTATTCGAAATGCAAGATTCGGTCAAAAATCCTAGTATATTATACACTAGTTTCGGTCAAAAAAATCAAATTTAATTGGGGACTATTTGAAATGATACGAGACTTTTCAGATCATTTATATATGTTAAGTGGGAAGGTTATGATGGTAGTCCATGCAACAAAATCATCTAAAAACTAGATTCTATGAAACTTTTTAAAATACAAGTTTCGGCCAAAAAATCATAATATATTATACACTAGTTTATACTAGTTTCGGTCAAAAATCAAATTAAATAGGGAACTGTTCGAAATGATACAAAACTTCACATATCATTTATATATTTTATGAGGAAAGGTTATGATGGAAGTCCATGCAAAAAATCATAGGAAACTTAGATTCTATGAAACATTTCGAAATGCAAGTTAAGGTCAACAATCATAGTATATTATACACTAGTTTCGGTCAAAAAAATCAAATTTAATTGGGGACTATTTGAAATGATACGAGACTTTTCAGATCATTTATATATGTTAAGAGGGAATGTTATGATGGTAGTCCATGCAAAACAGTTATCTGAAAACTAGATTCTATGAAACTTTTAGAAATGCAAGTTTCTGCCAAAAAATTATAATATATTATACACTAGTTTATACTAGTTTCGGTCAAAAATCAAATTAAATCGGAGACTGTTCGAAATGATACGAAACTTCACATATCATTTATATATTTCAAGAGGGAAGGTTATTATGGAAGTCCATGCAAAAATAATCGGAAAATTAAATTCAATGAAACTTTTCGAAATGCAAGTTAAGGTAAAAAATCATAGTATACTATACACTATTTTCGGTCAAAAAAATCAAATTTAATTGAGGACTATTTGAAATGGTACGAGACTTTTCAGACCATTTATAAATGTTAAGAGGGAAGGTTATGATGGTAGTCCATGCTAAAAAATCATATGAAAACTAGATTCTATCAAACTTTTCGAAATGCAAGTTATGGCCAAAAAATCATAATATATTATGCACAGTTTATACTAGTTTCAGTCAAAGATAAAATTAAGTCGGGGACTGTTTGAAATGATACGAAACTTCACATATCATTTTTATAATTTACGAGGGAAGGTTATGATGGAAGTCCATGTAAAAAGTCATCGGAAAATTAGATTCTATGAATTTTTTTGAAATGCAAGTTTCGGTCAAAAATCCTAGTATATTATACACTAGTTTCGGTAAAAAAATCAAATTTAATTGGAGACTATTTGAAATGATACGAGACTTTTCAGATTATTTATATATGTTAAGAGGGAAGGTTATGATTGTAGTCCATTAAAAAAATCATTTGAAAACTAGATTCTATGAAAATTTTCAAAACACAAGTTTCGGCCAAAAAATCATAATATATTATACACTAGTTTATACTAGTTTCGGTTAAAAATCAAATTAAATAGGTGACTGTTCGAAATGATATGAAACTTTACGTATCATTTATATATTTTACGAGGGAAGGTTATGATGGAGGTCCATGCAAAAAATCATAGGAAACATAGATTCTATGAAATTTTCGAAATGCAAGTTAAGGTCAACAATCATAGTATATTATACACTAGTTTCGGTCAAAAAAATCAAATTTAATTGGGGATTATTTGAAATGATACGAGACTTTTCAGATCATTTATATATGTTAAGAGGGAATGTTATGATGGTAGTCCATGCAAAACCATTATCTGAAAACTAGATTCTATGAAACTTTTAGAAATGCAAGTTTCGGCCAAAAAATCATAATATATTATACACTAGTTTATACTAGTTTCGGTCAAAAATCAAATTAAATAGGGGACTGTTCGAAATGATACGAAACTTCACAAATCATTTATATATTTTATGAGGGAAGGTTATGATGGAAGTCCATGCAATAAATCATAGGAAAATTAGATTCTATGAATCTTTTCGAAATGCAAGTTAAGGTCAATAATCATAGTATATTATACAATAGTTTCGGTCAAAAAAATCTAAATTAATTAGACACTATTTGAAATGATACAAGACTTTTCAGATCATTTATACATGTTAAGAGGGAAGGTTATCATGATAGTCCATGCAAAAAAATGATCTGAAAACTAGATTCTATGAAACTTTTCGAAATGCAAGTATCGGCCAAAAAATCATAATATATTATACACTAGTTTATACTAGTTTCGGTCAAAAATCAAATTAAATAGGTGACTGTTCAAAATGATATGAAACTTTACATATCATTTATATATTTTACGAGGGAAGGTTATGATGGAGGTCCATGCAAAAAATCACAGGAAACATAGATTCTATGAAACTTTTCGAAATGCAAGTTAAGGTCAACAATCATAGTATATTATACACTAGTTTCGGTCAAAAAAATCAAATTTAATTGGGGACTATTTGAAATGATACGAGACATTTCAGATCATTTATATATGTTAAGAGGGAATGTTATGATGGTAGTCCATGCAAAACAATTATCTGAAAACTAGATTCTATGAAACTTTTAGAAATGCAAGTTTCGGCCAAAAAATCATAATATATTATACACTAGTTTATACTAGTTTCGGTCAAAAATCAAATTAAATCGGGGACTGTTCGAAATGATACGAAACTTCACATATCATTTATATAATTTAAGAGGGAAGGTTATGATGGAAGTCCATGCAAAAAGTTATCGGAAAATTAGATTCAATGAAACTTTTCGAAATGCAAGTTTCGGTCAAAAATCCTAGTATATTATACACTAGTTTCGGTCAAAAAAATCAAATTTAATTGGGGACTATTTGAAATGATACGAGACTTTTCAGACCATTTATAAATGTTAAGAGGGAAGGTTATGATGGTAGTCCATGCAAAAAAATCATATGAAAACTAGATTCTATCAAACTTTTCAAAATGCAAGTTATGGCCAAAAAATCATAATATATTATACACAGTTTATACAAGTTTCAGTCAAAGATAAAATTAAGTCGGGGACTGTTTGAAATGATACGAAACTTCACATATCATTTATATAATTTACGAGGGAAGGTTATGATGGAAGTCCATGCAAAAAGTCATCGGAAAATTAGATTCTATTAAATTTTTTGAAATGCAAGTTTCGGTCAAAAATCCTAGTATATTATACACTAGTTTCGGTCAAAAAAATCAAATTTAATTGGAGATTATTTGAAATGATACGAGACTTTTCAGATTATTTATATATGTTAAGAGGGAAGGTTATGATTGTAGTCCATTCAAAAAAATCATTTGTAAACTAGATTCTATGAAACTTTTCAATATGCAAGTTTCGGCCAAAAAATCATAATATATTATACACTAGTTTATACTAGTTTTGGTCAAAAATCAAATTAAATAGGAGACTGTTTGAAATGATACGAAACTTCACATATCATTTATATATTTTACGAGGGAAGGTTATGATGGAAGTCCATGCACAAAATCATCGGAAAATTAGTTTCTATGAATATTTTGAAATGCAAGTTTCGGTCAAAAATCCTAGTATATTATACACTAGTTTCGGTCAAAAAAATCAAATTTAATTGGGGACTATTTGAAATGATACGAGACTTTTAAGATGATTTATATATGTTAAGAGGGAAGGTTATGATGGTAGTCCATACAAAAAACTCATCTGAAAACTAGATTCTATTATACTTTTCAAAATGCAACTTTCGGCCATTAAATCATAATATATTATACACTAGTTTATACTAGTTTCGGTCAAGAATCATATTAAATAGAGGATTGTTCGAAATGATATGAAACTTAACATATCATTTATATATTTTAAGAGGGAAGGTTATGATGGTAGTCCATGCAAAAAAATCACCTGAAAACTAGATTCTATGAAACTTTTAGAAATGGAAGTTTCGGCCAAAAAATCATAATATATTATACACTAGTTTATACTAGTTTCGGTCAAAAATCAAATTAAATCGGGGACTGTTTGAAATGATACGAAACTTCACATATCATTTATATATTTTATGAGGGAAGGTTATGATGGAAGTCCATGCAATAAATCATAGGAAAATTAGATTCAATGAATCTTTTCGAAATGCAAGTTAAGGTAAAAAATCATAGTATATTATACAATAGTTTCGGTAAAAAAAATCAAATTTAATTGGGGACTATTTGAAATGATACAAGACTTTTCAGATCATTTATACATGTTAAGAGGGAAGGTTATCATGATAGTCCATGCAAAAAAATGATTTGAAAACTAGATTCTATGAAAATTTTCAAAACACAAGTTTCGGCCAAAAAATCATAATATATTATACACTAGTTTATACTAGTTTCGGTCAAAAATCAAATTAAATAGGTGACTGTTCGAAATGATACGAAACTTCACATATCATTTATATAATTTACGAGGGAAGGTTATAATGGAAGTCCATGCAAAAAGTCATCGGAAAATTAGATTCTATCAAATTTTTTGAAATGCAAGTTTCGGTCAAAAATCCTAGTATATTATACACTAGTTTTGGTCAAAAAAATCAAATTTAATTGGAGACTATTTGAAATGATACGAGACTTTTCAGATTATTTATATATGTTAAGAGGGAAGGTTATGATTGTAGTCCATTCAAAAAAATCATTTGAAAACTAGATTCTATGAAACTTTTCAAAATGCAAGTTTCAGCCAAAAAATCATAATATATTATACACTAGTTTAACCTAGTTTTGGTCAAAAATCAAATTAAATAGGAGACTGTTTGAAATGATACGAAACTTCACATATCATTTAAATATTTTACGAGGGAAGGTTATGATGGAAGTCCATGCAATAAATCATAGGAAAATTAGATTCTATGAATCTTTTTGAAATGCAAGTTAAGGTCAATAATCATAGTATATTATACAATAGTTTCGGTCAAAAAAATCAAATTTAATTGGGGACTATTTGAAATGATAAGAGACTTTTCAGATCATTTATATATGTTAAGAGGGAATAATATGATGGTAGTCCATGCAAAACAATTATCTGAAAACTAGATTCTATGAAACTTTTAGAAATGCAAGTTTTGGCCAAAAAATCATAATATATTATACACTAGTTTATACTAGTTTCGGTCAAAAATCAAATTAAATCGGGGACTGTTCGAAATGATACCAAACTTCACATATCATTTATATATTTCAGGAGGGAAGGTTATGATGTATGTCCATGCAAAAAATCATAGGAAACTTAGATTCTATAAAACTTTTCGAAATGCAAGTTATGGCCAAAAAATCATAATATATTATACACTAATTTATACTAGTTTCGTTCAAAAATCAAATTAAATAGGGGACTGTTCGAAATGATACGAAACTTCACATATCATTTATATATTTTACGAGGGAAGGTTATGATGGAAGTCCAAGCACAAAATCATCGGAATATTAGTTTCTATGAATTATTCGAAATGCAAGTTTCGGTCAAAAATCCTAGTATATTATACACTAGTTTCGGTCAAAAAAATCAAATTTAATTGGGGACTATTTGAAATGATACGAGACTTTTCAGATCATTTATATATGTTAAGTGGGAAAGTTATGATGGTAGTCCATGCAACAAAATCATCTAAAAACTAGATTCTATGAAACTTTTTAAAATACAAGTTTCGGCCAAAAAATCATAATATATTATACACTAGTTTATACTAGTTTCGGTCAAAAATCAAATTAAATAGGGAACTGTTCGAAATGATACAAAACTTCACATATCATTTATATATTTTATGAGGGAAGGTTATGATGGAAGTCCATGCAAAAAATCATAGGAAACTTAGATTCTATGAAACATTTCGAAATGCAAGTTAAGGTCAACAATCATAGTATATTATACACTAGTTTCGGTCAAAAAAATCAAATTTAATTGGGGACTATTTGAAATGATACGAGACTTTTCAGATCATTTATATATGTTAAGAGGGAATGTTATGATGGTAGTCCATGCAAAACAGTTATCTGAAAACTAGATTCTATGAAACTTTTAGAAATGCAAGTTTCTGCCAAAAAATCATAATATATTATACACTAGTTTATACTAGTTTCGGTCAAAAATCAAATTAAATCGGGGACTGTTCGAAATGATACGAAACTTCACATATCATTTATATATTTCAAGAGGGAAGGTTATTATGGAAGTCCATGCAAAAATAATCGGAAAATTAGATTCAATGAAACTTTTCGAAATGCAAGTTAAGGTAAAAAATCATAGTATACTCTACACTATTTTCGGTCAAAAAAATCAAATTTAATTGAGGACTATTTGAAATGGTACGAGACTTTTCAGACCATTTATAAATGTTAAGAGGGAAGGTTATGATGGTAGTCCATGCTAAAAAATCATATGAAAACTAGATTCTATCAAACTTTTCGAAATGCAAGTTATGGCCAAAAAATCATAATATATTATGCACAGTTAATACTAGTTTCAGTCAAAGATAAAATTAAGCCGGGGACTGTTTGAAATGATACGAAACTTCACATATCATTTTTATAATTTACGAGGGAAGGTTATGATGGAAGTCCATGTAAAAAGTCATCGGAAAATTAGATTCTATGAATTTTTTTGAAATGCAAGTTTCGGTCAAAAATCCTAGTATATTATACACTAGTTTCTGTAAAAAAATCAAATTTAATTGGAGACTATTTGAAATGATACGAGACTTTTCAGATTATTTATATATGTTAAGAGGGAAGGTTATGATTGTAGTCCATTCAAAAAAATCATTTGAAAACTAGATTCTATGAAAATTTTCAAAATGCAAGTTTCGGCCAAAAAATTACAATATATTATACACTTGTTTATACTAGTTTCGGTCAAAAATCAAATTAAATAGGGGACTGTTCGAAATGATACGAAACTTCACATATCATTTATATATTTTACGAAGGAAGGTTATGATGGAAGTCCATGCACAAAATCATCGGAAAATTAGTTTCTATGAATATTTCGAAATGCAAGTTAAGGTAAAAAATCATAGTATATTATACATTAGTTTCGGTTAAAAAAATCAAATTTAATTGGGGACTATTTGAAATGATATGAGACTTTTCAGATCATTTATATATGTTAAGAGGGAAGGTTATCATGATAGTCCATGCAAAAAAATCATCTGAAAACTAGATTCTATGAAACTTATCAAAATGCAGGTTTCGGCCAAAAAATCATAATATATTATACACTAGTTTATACTAGTTTCGGTCAAAAATCAAATTAAATAGGGGACTGTTCGAAATGATACGAAACTTCACATATCATTTATATATTTTATGAGGGAAGGTTATGATGGAAGTCCATGCAAAAAATTATATGAAAATTAGATTCTATGAATCTTTTCGAAATGCTAGTTAAGGTCAATAATCATAGTATATTATATAATAGTTTCGGTCAAAAAAATCAAATTTAATTGGGGACTATTTGAAATGATAAGAGACTTTTTAGATCATTTATGTATGTTAAGAGGGAAGGTTATGATTGTAGTCCATTCAAAACAATTATCTGAAAACTAGATTCTATGAAACATTTAGAAATGCAAGTTTCGGCCAAAAAATCATAATATATTATACACTATTTTATACTAGTTTCAGTCAAAAATCAAATTAAATCGGGGACTATTCGAAATGATACGAAACTTCACATATCATTTATTTATTTCAAGAGGGAAGGTTATGATGGAAGTCCATGCAAAAAATAATCGGAAAATTAGATTCAATGAAACTTTTCGAAATGACAGTTAAGGTAAAAAATCATAGTATATTATACACTATTTTCGGTCAAAAAAATCAAATTTAATTGGGGACTATTTGAAATGATACGAGACTTTTCATACCATTTATAAATGTTAAGAAGGAAGGCTATGATGGTAGTCCATGCAAAAAAATCATATGAAAACTAGATTCTATCAAACTTTTCGAAATGCAAGTTACGGCCAAAAAATCATAATATATTATACACTAGTTTATACTAGTTTTGGTCAAAAATCAAATTAAATAGGAGACTGTTCGAAATGATACGAAACTTCACATATCATTTATATATTTTACGAGGGAAGGTTATGATGGAAGTCCATGCAATAAATCATCGGAAAATTAGTTTCTATGAATATTTAGAAATGCAAGTTTTGGTCAAAAATCCTAGTATATTATACACTATTTTCGGTCAAAAAAATCTAAATTAATTGGACACTATTTGAAATGATACGAGAATTTTCAGATCATTTATACATGTTAAGAGGGAAGGTTATCATGGTTGTCCATGCAAAAAAATGATCTGAAAACTAGATTCTATGAAACTTTTCAAAATACACGTTTCGGCCAAAAAATCAAAATATATTATACACTAGTTTATACTAGTTTCGGTCAAAAATCAAATTAAATATGTGACTGTTCGAAATGATACGAAACTTTACATATCATTTATATATTTTTAGAGGGAAGGTTATGATGGAAGTCCATGCAAAAAATCATAGGAAACTTAGATTCTATGAAACTTTTCGAAATGCAAGTTAAGGTCAACAATCATAGTATGTTATACACTAGTTTCGGTCAAAAAAATCAAATTTAATTGGGGACTATTTGAAATGATACAAGACTTTTCAGATCATTTATATATGTTATGAGGGAAGGTTATTATGGTAGTCAATGCAAAAAAATCATCTGTAAACTAGATTCTATAAAACTTTTAGAAAAGCAAGTTTCGGCCAAAAAATCATAATATATTATACACTAGTTTATACTAGTTTCATTTAAAAATCAAATTAAATAGGGGACTGTTTGAAATGATACGAAACTTCACATATCATTTATATATTTTACGAGGGAAGGTTATGATGGAAGTCCATGCACAAAATCATCGGAAAATTAGTTTCTATGAATTTTTCGAAATGCAAGTTTCGGTCAAAAATCCTAGTATATTAAACACTAGTTTCGGTCAAAAAAATCAAATTTAATTGGGGACTATTTGAAATGATACGAGACTTTTCAGATCATTTATATATGTTAAGAGGGTAGGTTATGATGGTAGTCCATACAAAAAAATCATCTGAAAACTAGATTCTATGAATTATTTCAAAATACAAGTTTCGGCCAAAAAATCATAATATATTATACATTAATTTATACTAGTTTCGGTCAAATCTCAAATTAAATAGGAGACTGTTCGAAATGATACAAAACATCACAAATCATTTATATATTTTACGAGGGAAGGTTATGATGGAAGTCCATGTAAAAAATCATAGGAATCTTAGATTCTATGAAACTTTTCGAAATGCAAGTTAAGGTCAATAATCATAGTATATTATACACTATTTTCGGTCAAAAAAATCTAAATTAATTGGACACTATTTGAAATGATACGAACTTTTTAGATCATTTATACATGTTAAGAGGGAATGTTATCATGGTAGTCCATGCAAAAAAATGATCTGAAAACTAGATTCTATAAAACTTTTAGAAATGCAAGTTTCGTCAAAACATCATAATATATTATACACTAGTTTATACTAGTTTCGGTCAAAAATCAAATTAAATCGGGGAATGTTCGAAATGATACGAAACTTCACATATCATTTATATATTTCAAGAGGGAAGGTTATGATAGAAGTCTATGCAAAAAATCATCGGAAAATTAGATTCAATGAAACTTTTCGAAATGCAAGTTAAGGTAAAAAATCATAGTATATTATACACTATTTTCGGTCAAAAAAATCAAATTTAATTGGGGACTATTTGAAATGATACGAGACTTTTCAAATCATTTATAAATGTTAAGAGGGAAGGTTATGATGGTAGTCCATGCAAAAAAATCATATGAAAACTAGATTCTATGAAACTTTTCGAAATGCAAGTTTCGGCTAAAAATCATAATATATTATACACAATTTATACTAGTTTCGGTCAAAGATAAAATTAAGTCGGGGACTGTTTGAAATGATACGAAACATCACATATCATTTATATAATTTACGAGGGAAGGTTATGATGGAAGTCCATGCAAAAAGTCATCGGAAAATTAGATTCTATGAAATTTTTCGAAATGTAAGTTTCGGTCAAAAATCCTAGTATATTATACACTAGTTTCGGTCAAAAAAATCAAATTTAATTGGGGACTATTTGAAATGATACGGGACTTTTCAGATCATTTATATATGTTAAGAGGGTAGGTTATGATGGTAGTCCATTCAAAAAAATCATCTGAAAACTAGATTCTATGAAACTTTTCAAAATACAAGTTTCGGCCAAAAAATCATAATATATTATACATTAATTTATACTAGTTTCGGTCAAATCTCAAATTAAATAGGAGACTGTTCGAAATGATACGAAACATCACATATCAATTATATATTTTACGAGGGAAGGTTATGATGGAAGTCCAGGCAAAATATCATAGGAATCTTAGATTCAATGAAACTTTTCGAAATGCAAGTTAAGGTCAATAATCATAGTATATTATACACTATTTTTGGTAAAAAAAACTAAATTAATTGGACACTATTTGAAATGATACGAGGCTTTTAAGATCATTAATACATGTTAAGAGGGAAGGTTATCATGGTAGTCCATGCAAAAAAAATGATCTGAAAACTAGATTCTATGAAACTTTTCAAAACACACGTTTCGGCCAAAAAATCATAATATATTATACACTAGTTTATACTAGTTTCGGTCAAAAATCAAATTAAATATGTGATTGTTCGAAATGATACGAAACTTTACATATCATTTATATATTTTTAGAGGGAAGGTTATGATAGAAGTCCATGCAAAAAATCATAGGAAACTTAGATTCTATGAAACTTTTCGAAATGCAAGTTAAGGTCAACAATCATAGTATATTATACACTAGTTTCAGTCAAAAAAATCAAATTTAATTGGGGACTATTTGAAATGATACAAGACTTTTCAGATCATTTATATATGTTATGAGGGAAGGTTATGATGGTAGTCACTGCAAAAAAATCATCTGTAAACTAGATTCTATAAAACTTTTAGAAATGCAAGTTTCGGCCAAAAAATCATAATATATTATACACTAGTTTATACTAGTTTCATTTAAAAATCAAATTAAATAGGGGACTGTTTGAAATGATACGAAACTTCACATATCATTTATATATTTTACGAGGGAAGGTTATGATGGAAGTCCATGCACAAAATCATCGGAAAATTAGTTTCTATGAATTTTTCGAAATGCAAGTTTCGGTCAAAAATCCTAGTATATTATACACTAGTTTCGGTCAAAAAAATCAAATTTAATTGGGGACTATTTGAAATGATACGAGACTTTTCAGATCATTTATACATGTTAAGAGGGAAGGTTATCATGGTAGTCCATGCAAAAAAATGATTTGAAAACTAGATTCTATGAAACTTTTCAAAACACACGTTTCGGCCAAAAAATCATAATATATTATACACTAGTTTATACTAGTTTCGGTCAAAAATCAAATTAAATACGTGACTGTTCGAAATGATACGAAACTTTACATATCATTTATATATTTTTAGAGGGAAGGTTATGATGGAAGTCCATGCAAAAAATCATAGGAAACTTAGATTCTATGAAACTTTTCAAAATGCAAGTTGAGGTCAACAATCATAGTATATTATACATTAGTTTCGGTCAAAAAAATCAAATTTAATTGGGGACTATTTGAAATGATACAAGACTTTTCAGATCATTTATATATGTTATGAGGGAAGGTTATTATGGTAATCAATGCAAAAAAATCATCTGTAAACTAGATTCTATAAAACTTTTAGAAATGCATGTTTCGGCCAAAAAATCATAATATATTATACACTTGTTTATACTAGTTTCATTTAAAAATCAAATTAAATAGGGGACTGTTTGAAATGATACGAAACTTCACATATCATTTATATATTTTACGAGGGAAGGTTATGATGGAAGTCCATGCACAAAATCATCGGAAAATTAGTTTCTATGAATTTTTCGAAATGCAAGTTTCGGTCAAAAATCCTAGTATATTAAACACTAGTTTCGGTCAAAAAAATCAAATTTAATTGGGGACTATTTGAAATGATACGAGACTTTTCAAATCATTTATAAATGTTAAGAGGGAAGGTTATGATGGTAGTCCATGCAAAAAAATCATATGAAAACTAGATTCTATGAAACTTTTCGAAATGCAAGTTTCGGCTAAAAATCATAATATATTATACACAATTTATACTAGTTTCGGTCAAAGATAAAATTAAGTCGGGGACTGTTTGAAATGATACGAAACATCACATATCATTTATATAATTTACGAGGGAAGGTTATGATGGAAGTCCATGCAAAAAGTCATCGGAAAATTAGATTCTATGGAATTTTTCGAAATGTAAGTTTCGGTCAAAAATCCTAGTATATTATACACTAGTTTCGGTCAAAAAAATCAAATTTAATTGGGGACTATTTGAAATGATACGAGACTTTTCAGATCATTTATATATGTTAAGAGGGTAGGTTATGATGGTAGTCCATTCAAAAAAATCATCTGAAAACTAGATTCTATGAAACTTTTCAAAATAAAGGTTTCGGCCAAAAAATCATAATATATTATACATTAATTTATACTAGTTTCGGTCAAATCTCAAATTAAATAGGAGACTGTTCGAAATGATACGAAACATCACATATCAATTATATATTTTACGAGGGAAGGTTATGATGGAAGTCCAGGCAAAATATCATAGGAATCTTAGATTCAATGAAACTTTTCGAAATGCAAGTTAAGGTCAATAATCATAGTATATTATACACTATTTTTGGTAAAAAAAACTAAATTAATTGGACACTATTTGAAATGATACGAGGCTTTTCAGATCATTAATACATGTTAAGAGGGAAGGTTATCATGGTAGTCCATGCAAAAAAACTGATCTGAAAACTAGATTCTATGAAACTTTTCAAAACACACGTTTCGGCCAAAAAATCATAATATATTATACACTAGTTTATACTAGTTTCGGTCAAAAATCAAATTAAATACGTGACTGTTCGAAATGATACGAAACTTTACATATCATTTATATATTTTTAGAGGGAAGGTTATGATGGAAGTCCATGCAAAAAATCATAGGAAACTTAGATTCTATGAAACTTTTCAAAATGCAAGTTGAGGTCAACAATCATAGTATATTATACATTAGTTTCGGTCAAAAAAATCAAATTTAATTGGGGACTATTTGAAATGATACAAGACTTTTCAGATCATTTATATATGTTATGAGGGAAGATTATTATGGTAGTCAATGCAAAAAAATCATCTGTAAACTAGATTCTATAAAACTTTTAGAAATGCATGTTTCGGCCAAAAAATCATAATATATTATACACTTGTTTATACTAGTTTCATTTAAAAATCAAATTAAATAGGGGATGTTTGAAATGATACGAAACTTCACATATCATTTATATATTTTACGAGGGAAGGTTATGATGAAAGTCCATGCACAAAATCATCGGAAAATTAGTTTCTATGAATTTTTCAAAATGCAAGTTTCGGTCAAAAATCCTAGTATATTAAACACTAGTTTCGGTCAAAAAAATCAAATTTAATTGGGGACTATTTGAAATGATACGAGACTTTTCAGATCATTTATATATGTTAAGAGGGTAGGTTATGATGGTAGTCCATACAAAAAAATCATCTGAAAACTAGATTCTATGAATTATTTCAAAATACAAGTTTCGGCCAAAAAATCATAATATATTATACATTAATTTATACTAGTTTCGGTCAAATCTCAAATTAAATAGGAGACTGTTCGAAATGATACAAAACATCACAAATCATTTATATATTTTACGAGGGAAGGTTATGATGGAAGTCCATGCAAAAAATCATAGGAATCTTAGATTCTATGAAACTTTTCGAAATGCAAGTTAAGGTCAATAATCATAGTATATTATACACTATTTTCGGTCAAAAAAATCTAAATTAATTGGACACTATTTGAAATGATACAAACTTTTTAGATCATTTATACATGTTAAGAGGGAATGTTATCATGGTAGTCCATGCAAAAAAATGATCTGAAAACTAGATTCTATAAAACTTTTAGAAATGCAAGTTTCGTCAAAACATCATAATATATTATACACTAGTTTATACTAGTTTCGGTCAAAAATCAAATTAAATCGGGGAATGTTCGAAATGATACGAAACTTCACATATCATTTATATATTTCAAGAGGGAAGGTTATGATAGAAGTCTATGCAAAAAATCATCGGAAAATTAGATTCAATGAAACTTTTCGAAATGCAAGTTAAGGTAAAAAATCATAGTATATTATACACTATTTTCGGTCAAAAAAATCAATTTTAATTGGGGACTATTTGAAATGATACGAGACTTTTCAAATCATTTATAAATGTTAAGAGGGAAGGTTATGATGGTAGTCCATGCAAAAAAATCATATGAAAACTAGATTCTATGAAACTTTTCGAAATGCAAGTTTCGGCTAAAAATCATAATATATTATACACAATTTATACTAGTTTCGGTCAAAGATAAAATTAAGTCGGGGACTGTTTGAAATGATACGAAACATCACATATCATTTATATAATTTACGAGGGAAGGTTATGATGGAAGTCCATGCAAAAAGTCATCGGAAAATTAGATTCTATGAAATTTTTCGAAATGTAAGTTTCGGTCAAAAATCCTAGTATATTATACACTAGTTTCGGTAAAAAAAATCAAATTTAATTGGGGACTATTTGAAATGATACGGGACTTTTCAGATCATTTATATATGTTAAGAGGGTAGGTTATGATGGTAGTCCATTCAAAAAAATCATCTGAAAACTAGATTCTATGAAACTTTTCAAAATACAAGTTTCGGCCAAAAAATCATAATATATTATACATTAATTTATACTAGTTTCGGTCAAATCTCAAATTAAATAGGAGACTGTTCGAAATGATACGAAACATCACATATCAATTATATATTTTACGAGGGAAGGTTATGATGGAAGTCCAGGCAAAATATCATAGGAATCTTAGATTCAATGAAACTTTTCGAAATGCAAGTTAAGGTCAATAATCATAGTATATTATAAACTATTTTTGGTAAAAAAAACTAAATTAATTGGACACTATTTGAAATGATACGAGGCTTTTCAGATCATTAATACATGTTAAGAGGGAAGGTTATCATGGTAGTCCATGCAAAAAAAATGATCTGAAAACTAGATTCTATGAAACTTTTCAAAACACACGTTTCGGCCAAAAAATCATAATATATTATACACTAGTTTATACTAGTTTCGGTCAAAAATCAAATTAAATATGTGATTGTTCGAAATGATACGAAACTTTACATATCATTTATATATTTTTAGAGGGAAGGTTATGATAGAAGTCCATGCAAAAAATCATAGGAAACTTAGATTCTATGAAACTTTTCGAAATGCAAGTTAAGGTCAACAATCATAGTATATTATACACTAGTTTCAGTCAAAAAAATCAAATTTAATTGGGGACTATTTGAAATGATACAAGACTTTTCAGATCATTTATATATGTTATGAGGGAAGGTTATGATTGTAGTCACTGCAAAAAAATCATCTGTAAACTAGATTCTATAAAACTTTTAGAAATGCAAGTTTCGGCCAAAAAATCATAATATATTATACACTAGTTTATACTAGTTTCATTTAAAAATCAAATTAAATAGGGGACTGTTTGAAATGATACGAAACTTCACATATCATTTATATATTTTACGAGGGAAGGTTATGATGGAAGTCCATGCACAAAATCATCGGAAAATTAGTTTCTATGAATTTTTCGAAATGCAAGTTTCGGTCAAAAATCCTAGTATATTATACATTAGTTTCGGTCAAAAAAATCAAATTTAATTGGGGACTATTTGAAATGATACGAGACTTTTCAGATCATTTATACATGTTAAGAGGGAAGGTTATCATGGTAGTCCATGCAAAAAAATGATCTGAAAACTAGATTCTATGAAACTTTTCAAAACACACGTTTCGGCCAAAAAATCATAATATATTATACACTAGTTTATACTAGTTTCGGTCAAAAATCAAATTAAATACGTGACTGTTCGAAATGATACGAAAATTTACATATCATTTATATATTTTTAGAGGGAAGGTTATGATGGAAGTCCATGCAAAAAATCATAGGAAACTTAGATTCTATGAAACTTTTCAAAATGCAAGTTGAGGTCAACAATCATAGTATATTATACATTAGTTTCGGTCAAAAAAATCAAATTTAATTGGGGACTATTTGAAATGATACAAGACTTTTCAGATCATTTATATATGTTATGAGGGAAGGTTATTATGGTAGTCAATGCAAAAAAATCATCTGTAAACTAGATTCTATAAAACTTTTAGAAATGCATGTTTCGGCCAAAAAATCATAATATATTATACACTTGTTTATACTAGTTTCATTTAAAAATCAAATTAAATAGGGGACTGTTTGAAATGATACGAAACTTCACATATCATTTATATATTTTACGAGGGAAGGTTATGATGGAAGTCCATGCACAAAATCATCGGAAAATTAGTTTCTATGAATTTTTCGAAATGCAAGTTTCGGTCAAAAATCCTAGTATATTAAACACTAGTTTCGGTCAAAAAAATCAAATTTAATTGGGGACTATTTGAAATGATACGAGACTTTTCAAATCATTTATAAATGTTAAGAGGGAAGGTTATGATGGTAGTCCATGCAAAAAAATCATATGAAAACTAGATTCTATGAAACTTTTCGAAATGCAAGTTTCGGCTAAAAATCATAATATATTATACACAATTTATACTAGTTTCGGTCAAAGATAAAATTAAGTCGGGGACTGTTTGAAATGATACGAAACATCACATATCATTTATATAATTTACGAGGGAAGGTTATGATGGAAGTCCATGCAAAAAGTCATCGGAAAATTAGATTCTATGGAATTTTTCGAAATGTAAGTTTCGGTCAAAAATCCTAGTATATTACACACTAGTTTCGGTAAAAAAAATCAAATTTAATTGGGGACTATTTGAAATGATACGGGACTTTTCAGATCATTTATATATGTTAAGAGGGTAGGTTATGATGGTAGTCCATTCAAAAAAATCATCTGAAAACTAGATTCTATGAAACTTTTCAAAATACAAGTTTCGGCCAAAAAATCATAATATATTATACATTAATTTATACTAGTTTCGGTCAAATCTCAAATTAAATAGGAGACTGTTCGAAATGATACGAAACATCACATATCAATTATATATTTTACGAGGGAAGGTTATGATGGAAGTCCAGGCAAAATATCATAGGAATCTTAGATTCAATGAAACTTTTCGAAATGCAAGTTAAGGTCAATAATCATAGTATATAATACACTATTTTTGGTAAAAAAAACTAAATTAATTGGACACTATTTGAAATGATACGAGACTTTTCAGATCATTAATACATGTTAAGAGGGAAGGTTATCATGGTAGTCCATGCAAAAAAAATGATCTGAAAACTAGATTCTATGAAACTTTTCAAAACACACGTTTCGGCCAAAAAATCATAATATATTATACACTAGTTTATACTAGTTTCGGTCAAAAATCAAATTAAATATGTGATTGTTCGAAATGATACGAAACTTTACATATCATTTATATATTTTTAGAGGGAAGGTTATGATAGAAGTCCATGCAAAAAATCATAGGAAACTTAGATTCTATGAAACTTTTCGAAATGCAAGTTAAGGTCAACAATCATAGTATATTATACACTAGTTTCAGTCAAAAAAATCAAATTTAATTGGGGACTATTTGAAATGATACAAGACTTTTCAGATCATTTATATATGTTATGAGGGAAGGTTATGATTGTAGTCACTGCAAAAAAATCATCTGTAAACTAGATTCTATAAAACTTTTAGAAATGCAAGTTTCGGCCAAAAAATCATAATATATTATACACTAGTTTATACTAGTTTCATTTAAAAATCAAATTAAATAGGGGACTGTTTGAAATGATACGAAACTTCACATATCATTTATATATTTTACGAGGGAAGGTTATGATGGAAGTCCATGCACAAAATCATCGGAAAATTAGTTTCTATGAATTTTTCGAAATGCAAGTTTCGGTCAAAAATCCTAGTATATTATACATTAGTTTCGGTCAAAAAAATCAAATTTAATTGGGGACTATTTGAAATGATACGAGACTTTTCAGATCATTTATACATGTTAAGAGGGAAGGTTATCATGGTAGTCCATGCAAAAAAATGATCTGAAAACTAGATTCTATGAAACTTTTCAAAACACACGTTTCGGCCAAAAAATCATAATATATTATACACTAGTTTATACTAGTTTCGGTCAAAAATCAAATTAAATACGTGACTGTTCGAAATGATACGAAAATTTACATATCATTTATATATTTTTAGAGGGAAGGTTATGATGGAAGTCCATGCAAAAAATCATAGGAAACTTAGATTCTATGAAACTTTTCAAAATGCAAGTTGAGGTCAACAATCATAGTATATTATACATTAGTTTCGGTCAAAAAAATCAAATTTAATTGGGGACTATTTGAAATGATACAAGACTTTTCAGATCATTTATATATGTTATGAGGGAAGGTTATTATGGTAGTCAATGCAAAAAAATCATCTGTAAACTAGATTCTATAAAACTTTTAGAAATGCATGTTTCGGCCAAAAAATCATAATATATTATACACTTGTTTATACTAGTTTCATTTAAAAATCAAATTAAATAGGGGACTGTTTGAAATGATACGAAACTTCACATATCATTTATATATTTTACGAGGGAAGGTTATGATGGAAGTCCATGCACAAAATCATCGGAAAATTAGTTTCTATGAATTTTTCGAAATGCAAGTTTCGGTCAAAAATCCTAGTATATTAAACACTAGTTTCGGTCAAAAAAATCAAATTTAATTGGGGACTATTTGAAATGATACGAGACTTTTCAAATCATTTATAAATGTTAAGAGGGAAGGTTATGATGGTAGTCCATGCAAAAAAATCATATGAAAACTAGATTCTATGAAACTTTTCGAAATGCAAGTTTCGGCTAAAAATCATAATATATTATACACAATTTATACTAGTTTCGGTCAAAGATAAAATTAAGTCGGGGACTGTTTGAAATGATACGAAACATCACATATCATTTATATAATTTACGAGGGAAGGTTATGATGGAAGTCCATGCAAAAAGTCATCGGAAAATTAGATTCTATGGAATTTTTCGAAATGTAAGTTTCGGTCAAAAATCCTAGTATATTACACACTAGTTTCGGTAAAAAAAATCAAATTTAATTGGGGACTATTTGAAATGATACGGGACTTTTCAGATCATTTATATATGTTAAGAGGGTAGGTTATGATGGTAGTCCATTCAAAAAAATCATCTGAAAACTAGATTCTATGAAACTTTTCAAAATACAAGTTTCGGCCAAAAAATCATAATATATTATACATTAATTTATACTAGTTTCGGTCAAATCTCAAATTAAATAGGAGACTGTTCGAAATGATACGAAACATCACATATCAATTATATATTTTACGAGGGAAGGTTATGATGGAAGTCCAGGCAAAATATCATAGGAATCTTAGATTCAATGAAACTTTTCGAAATGCAAGTTAAGGTCAATAATCATAGTATATAATACACTATTTTTGGTAAAAAAAACTAAATTAATTGGACACTATTTGAAATGATACGAGACTTTTCAGATCATTAATACATGTTAAGAGGGAAGGTTATCATGGTAGTCCATGCAAAAAAAATGATCTGAAAACTAGATTCTATGAAACTTTTCAAAACACACGTTTCGGCCAAAAAATCATAATATATTATACACTAGTTTATACTAGTTTCGGTCAAAAATCAAATTAAATATGTGATTGTTCGAAATGATACGAAACTTTACATATCATTTATATATTTTTAGAGGGAAGGTTATGATAGAAGTCCATGCAAAAAATCATAGGAAACTTAGATTCTATGAAACTTTTCGAAATGCAAGTTAAGGTCAACAATCATAGTATATTATACACTAGTTTCAGTCAAAAAAATCAAATTTAATTGGGGACTATTTGAAATGATACAAGACTTTTCAGATCATTTATATATGTTATGAGGGAAGGTTATGATGGTAGTCACTGCAAAAAAATCATCTGTAAACTAGATTCTATAAAACTTTTAGAAATGCAAGTTTCGGACAAAAAATCATAATATATTATACACTAGTTTATACTAGTTTCATTTAAAAATCAAATTAAATAGGGGACTGTTTGAAATGATACGAAACTTCACATATCATTTATATATTTTACGAGGGAAGGTTATGATGGAAGTCCATGCACAAAATCATCGGAAAATTAGTTTCTATGAATTTTTCGAAATGCAAGTTTCGGTAAAAAATCCTAGTATATTATACACTAGTTTCGGTCAAAAAAATCAAATTTAATTGGGGACTATTTGAAATGATACGAGACTTTTCAGATCATTTATACATGTTAAGAGGGAAGGTTATCATGGTAGTCCATGCAAAAAAATGATCTGAAAACTAGATTCTATGAAACTTTTCAAAACACACGTTTCGGCCAAAAAATCATAATATATTATACACTAGTTTATACTAGTTTCGGTCAAAAATCAAATTAAATACGTGACTGTTCGAAATGATACGAAACTTTACATATCATTTATATATTTTTAGAGGGAAGGTTATGATGGAAGTCCATGCAAAAAATCATAGGAAACTTAGATTCTATGAAACTTTTCAAAATGCAAGTTGAGGTCAACAATCATAGTATATTATACATTAGTTTCGGTCAAAAAAATCAAATTTAATTGGGGACTATTTGAAATGATACAAGACTTTTCAGATCATTTATATATGTTATGAGGGAAGGTTATTATGGTAGTCAATGCAAAAAAATCATCTGTAAACTAGATTCTATAAAACTTTTAGAAATGCATGTTTCGGCCAAAAAATCATAATATATTATACACTTGTTTATACTAGTTTCATTTAAAAATCAAATTAAATAGGGGACTGTTTGAAATGATACGAAACTTCACATATCATTTATATATTTTACGAGGGAAGGTTATGATGGAAGTCCATGCACAAAATCATCGGAAAATTAGTTTCTATGAATTTTTCGAAATGCAAGTTTCGGTCAAAAATCCTAGTATATTAAACATTAGTTTCGGTCAAAAAAATCAAATTTAATTGGGGACTATTTGAAATGATACGATACTTTTCAGATCATTTATATATGTTAAGAGGATAGGTTATGATGGTAGTCCATACAAAAAAATCATCTGAAAACTAGATTCTATGAAACATTTCTAAATACAAGTTTCGGCCAAAAAATCATAATATATTATACATTAATTTATACTAGTTTCGGTCAAATCTCAAATTAAATAGGAGACTGTTCGAAATGATACAAAACATCACATATAATTTATATATTTTACGAGGGAAGGTTATGATGGAAGTCCATAAAAAAAATCATAGGAATCTTAGATTCTATGAAACTTTTCGAAATGCAAGTTAAGGTCAATAATCATAGTATATTATACACTATTTTCGGTCAAAAAAATCTAAATTAATTGGACACTATTTGAAATGATACGAACTTTTTAGATCATTTATACATGTTAAGAGGGAATGTTATCATGGTAGTCCATGCAAAAAAATGATCTGAAAACTAGATTCTATAAAACTTTTAGAAATGCAAGTTTCGGCCAAAACATCATAATATATTATACACTAGTTTATACTAGTTTCGATCAAAAATCAAATTAAATCGGGGAATGTTTGAAATGATACGAAACTTCACATATCATTTATATATTTCAAGAGGAAAGGTTATGATAGAAGTCCATGCAAAAAATCATCGGAAAACTAGATTCTATAAAACTTTTAGAAATGCATGTTTCGGCCAAAAAATCATAATATATTATACACTTGTTTATACTAGTTTCATTTAAAAATCAAATTAAATAGGGGATGTTTGAAATGATACGAAACTTCACATATCATTTATATATTTTACGAGGGAAGGTTATGATGAAAGTCCATGCACAAAATCATCGGAAAATTAGTTTCTATGAATTTTTCAAAATGCAAGTTTCGGTCAAAAATCCTAGTATATTAAACACTAGTTTCGGTCAAAAAAATCAAATTTAATTGGGGACTATTTGAAATGATACGAGACTTTTCAGATCATTTATATATGTTAAGAGGGTAGGTTATGATGGTAGTCCATACAAAAAAATCATCTGAAAACTAGATTCTATGAATTATTTCAAAATACAAGTTTCGGCCAAAAAATCATAATATATTATACATTAATTTATACTAGTTTCGGTCAAATCTCAAATTAAATAGGAGACTGTTCGAAATGATACAAAACATCACAAATCATTTATATATTTTACGAGGGAAGGTTATGATGGAAGTCCATGCAAAAAATCATAGGAATCTTAGATTCTATGAAACTTTTCGAAATGCAAGTTAAGGTCAATAATCATAGTATATTATACACTATTTTCGGTCAAAAAAATCTAAATTAATTGGACACTATTTGAAATGATACAAACTTTTTAGATCATTTATACATGTTAAGAGGGAATGTTATCATGGTAGTCCATGCAAAAAAATGATCTGAAAACTAGATTCTATAAAACTTTTAGAAATGCAAGTTTCGGCCAAAACATCATAATATATTATACACTAGTTTATACTAGTTTCGGACAAAAATCAAATTAAATCGGGGAATGTTCAAAATGATACGAAACTTCACATATCATTTATATATTTCAAGAGGGAAGGTTATGATAGAAGTCCATGCAAAAAATCATCGGAAAATTAGATTCAATGAAACTTTTCGAAATGCAAGTTAAGGTAAAAAATCATAGTATATTATACACTATTTTCGGTCAAAAAAATCAAATTTAATTGGGGACTATTTGAAATGATACGAGACTTTTCAAATCATTTATAAATGTTAAGAGGGAAGGTTATGATGGTAGTCCATGCAAAAAAATCATATGAAAACTAGATTCTATGAAACTTTTCGAAATGCAAGTTTCGGCTAAAAATCATAATATATTATACACAATTTATACTAGTTTCGGTCAAAGATAAAATTAAGTCGGGGACTGTTTAAAATGATACGAAACATCACATATCATTTATATAATTTACGAGGGAAGGTTATGATGGAAGTCCATGCAAAAAGTCATCGGAAAATTAGATTCTATGAAATTTTTCGAAATGTAAGTTTCGGTCAAAAATCCTAGTATATTATACACTACTTTCGGTCAAAAAAATCAAATTTAATTGGGGACTATTTGAAATGATACGGGACTTTTCAGATCATTTATATATGTTAAGAGGGTAGGTTATGATAGTAGTCCATTCAAAAAAATCATCTGAAAACTAGATTCTATGAAACTTTTCAAAATACAAGTTTCGGCCAAAAAATCATAATATATTATACATTAATTTATACTAGTTTCGGTCAAATCTCAAATTAAATAGGAGACTGTTCGAAATGATACAAAACATCACAAATCATTTATATATTTTACGAGGGAAGGTTATGATGGAAGTCCATGCAAAAAATCATAGGAATCTTAGATTCTATGAAACTTTTCGAAATGCAAGTTAAGGTCAATAATCATAGTATATTATACACTATTTTCGGTCAAAAAAATCTAAATTAATTGGACACTATTTGAAATGATACAAACTTTTTAGATCATTTATACATGTTAAGAGGGAATGTTATCATGGTAGTCCATGCAAAAAATGATCTGAAAACTAGATTCTATAAAACTTTTAGAAATGCAAGTTTCGGCCAAAACATCATAATATATTATACACTAGTTTATACTAGTTTCGGTCAAAAATCAAATTAAATCGGGGAATGTTCGAAATGATACGAAACTTCACATATCATTTATATATTTCAAGAGGGAAGGTTATGATAGAAGTCCATGCAAAAAATCATCGGAAAATTAGATTCAATGAAACTTTTCGAAATGCAAGTTAAGGTAAAAAATCATAGTATATTATACACTATTTTCGGTCAAAAAAATCAAATTTAATTGGGGACTATTTGAAATGATACGAGACTTTTCAAATCATTTATAAATGTTAAGAGGGAAGGTTATGATGGTAGTCCATGCAAAAAAATCATATGAAAACTAGATTCTATGAAACTTTTCGAAATGCAAGTTTCGGCTAAAAATCATAATATATTATACACAATTTATACTAGTTTCGGTCAAAGATAAAATTAAGTCGGGGACTGTTTGAAATGATACGAAACATCACATATCATTTATATAATTTACGAGGGAAGGTTATGATGGAAGTCCATGCAAAAAGTCATCGGAAAATTAGATTCTATGAAATTTTTCGAAATGTAAGTTTCGGTCAAAAATCCTAGTATATTATACACTAGTTTCGGTAAAAAAAATCAAATTTAATTGGGGACTATTTGAAATGATACAGGACTTTTCAGATCATTTATATATGTTAAGAGGGTAGGTTATGATGGTAGTCCATTCAAAAAAATCATCTGAAAACTAGATTCTATGAAACTTTTCAAAATACAAGTTTCGGCCAAAAAATCATAATATATTATACATTAATTTATACTAGTTTCGGTCAAATCTCAAATTAAATAGGAGACTGTTCGAAATGATACGAAACATCACATATCAATTATATATTTTACGAGGGAAGGTTATGATGGAAGTCCAGGCAAAATATCATAGGAATCTTAGATTCAATGAAACTTTTCGAAATGCAAGTTAAGGTCAATAATCATAGTATATTATAAACTATTTTTGGTAAAAAAAACTAAATTAATTGGACACTATTTGAAATGATACGAGGCTTTTCAGATCATTAATACATGTTAAGAGGGAAGGTTATCATGGTAGTCCATGCAAAAAAAATGATCTGAAAACTAGATTCTATGAAACTTTTCAAAACACACGTTTCGGCCAAAAAATCATAATATATTATACACTAGTTTATACTAGTTTCGGTCAAAAATCAAATTAAATATGTGATTGTTCGAAATGATACGAAACTTTACATATCATTTATATATTTTTAGAGGGAAGGTTATGATAGAAGTCCATGCAAAAAATCATAGGAAACTTAGATTCTATGAAACTTTTCGAAATGCAAGTTAAGGTCAACAATCATAGTATATTATACACTAGTTTCAGTCAAAAAAATCAAATTTAATTGGGGACTATTTGAAATGATACAAGACTTTTCAGATCATTTATATATGTTATGAGGGAAGGTTATGATTGTAGTCACTGCAAAAAAATCATCTGTAAACTAGATTCTATAAAACTTTTAGAAATGCAAGTTTCGGCCAAAAAATCATAATATATTATACACTAGTTTATACTAGTTTCATTTAAAAATCAAATTAAATAGGGGACTGTTTGAAATGATACGAAACTTCACATATCATTTATATATTTTACGAGGGAAGGTTATGATGGAAGTCCATGCACAAAATCATCGGAAAATTAGTTTCTATGAATTTTTCGAAATGCAAGTTTCAGTCAAAAATCCTAGTATATTAAACACTAGTTTCGGTCAAAAAAATCAAATTTAATTGGGGACTATTTGAAATGATACGAGACTTTTCAAATCATTTATAAATGTTAAGAGGGAAGGTTATGATGGTAGTCGAAGCAAAAAAATCATCTGAAAACTAGATTCTATGAAACATTTCAAAATGCAAGTTTCGGCTAAAAATCATAATATATTATACACAATTTATACTAGTTTCGGTCAAAGATAAAATTAAGTCGGGGACTGTTTGAAATGATACGAAACATCACATATCATTTATATAATTTACGAGGGAAGGTTATGATGGAAGTCCATGCAAAAAGTCATCGGAAAATTAGATTCTATGAAATTTTTCGAAATGTAAGTTTCGGTCAAAAATCCTAGTATATTATACACTAGTTTCGGTCAAAAAAATCAAATTTAATTGGGGACTATTTGAAATGATACGGGACTTTTCAGATCATTTATATATGTTAAGATGGTAGGTTATGATGGTAGTCCATACAAAAAAATTATCTGAAAACTAGATTCTATGAAACTTTTCAAAATACAAGTTTCGGCCAAAAAATCATAATATATTATACATTAATTTATACTAGTTTCGGTCAAATCTCAAATTAAATAGGAGACTGTTCGAAATGATACGAAACATCACATATCAATTATATATTTTACGAGGGAAGGTTATGATGGAAGTCCAGGCAAAATATCATAGGAATCTTAGATTCAATGAAACTTTTCGAAATGCAAGTTAAGGTCAATAATCATAGTATATTATACACTATTTTTGGTAAAAAAAACTATATTAATTGGACACTATTTGAAATGATACGAGGCTTTTCAGATCATTAATACATGTTAAGAGGGAAGGTTATCATTGTAGTCCATGCAAAAAAAATGATCTGAAAACTAGATTCTATGAAACTTTTCAAAACACACGTTTCGGCCAAAAAATCATAATATATTATACACTAGTTTATACTAGTTTCGGTCAAAAATCAAATTAAATATGTGATTGTTCGAAATGATACGAAACTTTACATATCATTTATATATTTTTAGAGGGAAGGTTATGATAGAAGTCCATGCAAAAAATCATAGGTAACTTAGATTCTATGAAACTTTTCGAAATGCAAGTTAAGGTCAACAATCATAGTATATTATACACTAGTTTCAGTCAAAAAAATCAAATTTAATTGGGGACTATTTGAAATGATACAAGACTTTTCAGATCATTTATATATGTTATGAGGGAAGGTTATGATGGTAGTTAATGCAAAAAAATCATCTGTAAACTAGATTCTATAAAACTTTTAGAAATGCAAGTTTCGGCCAAAAAATCATAATATATTATACACTAGTTTATACTAGTTTCATTTAAAAATCAAATTAAATAGGGGACTGTTTGAAATGATACGAAACTTCACATATCATTTATATATTTTACGAGGGAAGGTTATGAAGGAAGTCCATGCACAAAATCATCGGAAAATTAGTTTCTATGAATTTTTCGAAATGCAAGTTTCGGTCAAAAATCCTAGTATATTATACACTAGTTTCGGTCAAAAAAATCAAATTTAATTGGGGACTATTTGAAATGATACGAGACTTTTCAGATCATTTATACATGTTAAGAGGGAAGGTTATCATGGTAGTCCATGCAATAAAATGATCTGAAAACTAGATTCTATGAAACTTTTCAAAACACACGTTTCGGCCAAAAAATCATAATATATTATACACTAGTTTATACTAGTTTCGGTCAAAAATCAAATTAAATACGTGACTGTTCGAAATGATACGAAACATTACATATCATTTATATATTTTTAGAGGGAAGGTTATGATGGAAGTCCATGCAAAAAATCATAGGAAACTTAGATTCTATGAAACTTTTTAAAATGCAAGTTGAGGTCAACAATCATAGTATATTATACATTAGTTTCGGTCAAAAAAATCAAATTTAATTGGGGACTATTTGAAATAATACAAGACTTTTCAGATCATTTATATATGTTATGAGGGAAGGTTATTATGGTAGTCAATGCAAAAAAATCATCTGTAAACTAGATTCTATAAAACTTTTAGAAATGCATGTTTCGGCCAAAAAATCATAATATATTATACACTTGTTTATACTAGTTTCATTTAAAAATCAAATTAAATAGGGGACTGTTTGAAATGATACGAAACTTCACATATCATTTATATATTTCAAGAGGGAAGGTTATGATGGAAGTCCATGCAAAAAATCATCGGAAAATTAGTTTCTATGAATTTTTCGAAATGCAAGTTTCAGTCAAAAATCCTAGTATATTAAACACTAGTTTCGGTCAAAAAAATCAAATTTAATTGGGGACTATTTGAAATGATACGAGACTTTTCAAATCATTTATAAATGTTAAGAGGGAAGGTTATGATGGTAGTCCAAGCAAAAAAATCATCTGAAAACTAGATTCTATGAAACATTTCAAAATGCAAGTTTCGGCTAAAAATCATAATATATTATACACAATTTATACTAGTTTCGGTCAAAGATAAAATTAAGTCGGGGACTGTTTGAAATGATACGAAACATCACATATCATTTATATAATTTACGAGGGAAGGTTATGATGGAAGTCCATGCAAAAAGTCATCGGAAAATTAGATTCTATGAAATTTTTCGAAATGTAAGTTTCGGTCAAAAATCCTAGTATATTATACACTAGTTTCGGTCAAAAAAATCAAATTTAATTGGGGACTATTTGAAATGATACGGGACTTTTCAGATCATTTATATATGTTAAGATGGTAGGTTATGATGGTAGTCCATACAAAAAAATTATCTGAAAACTAGATTCTATGAAACTTTTCAAAATACAAGTTTCGGCCAAAAAATCATAATATATTATACATTAATTTATACTAGTTTCGGTCAAATCTCAAATTAAATAGGAGACTGTTCGAAATGATACGAAACATCACATATCAATTATATATTTTACGAGGGAAGGTTATGATGGAAGTCCAGGCAAAATATCATAGGAATCTTAGATTCAATGAAACTTTTCGAAATGCAAGTTAAGGTCAATAATCATAGTATATTATACACTATTTTTGGTAAAAAAAACTATATTAATTGGACACTATTTGAAATGATACGAGGCTTTTCAGATCATTAATACATGTTAAGAGGGAAGGTTATCATTGTAGTCCATGCAAAAAAAATGATCTGAAAACTAGATTCTATGAAACTTTTCAAAACACACGTTTCGGCCAAAAAATCATAATATATTATACACTAGTTTATACTAGTTTCGGTCAAAAATCAAATTAAATATGTGATTGTTCGAAATGATACGAAACTTTACATATCATTTATATATTTTTAGAGGGAAGGTTATGATAGAAGTCCATGCAAAAAATCATAGGTAACTTAGATTCTATGAAACTTTTCGAAATGCAAGTTAAGGTCAACAATCATAGTATATTATACACTAGTTTCAGTCAAAAAAATCAAATTTAATTGGGGACTATTTGAAATGATACAAGACTTTTCAGATCATTTATATATGTTATGAGGGAAGGTTATGATGGTAGTCAATGCAAAAAAATCATCTGTAAACTAGATTCTATAAAACTTTTAGAAATGCAAGTTTCGGCCAAAAAATCATAATATATTATACACTAGTTTATACTAGTTTCATTTAAAAATCAAATTAAATAGGGGACTGTTTGAAATGATACGAAACTTCACATATCATTTATATATTTTACGAGGGAAGGTTATGAAGGAAGTCCATGCACAAAATCATCGGAAAATTAGTTTCTATGAATTTTTCGAAATGCAAGTTTCGGTCAAAAATCCTAGTATATTATACACTAGTTTCGGTCAAAAAAATCAAATTTAATTGGGGACTATTTGAAATGATACGAGACTTTTCAGATCATTTATACATGTTAAGAGGGAAGGTTATCATGGTAGTCCATGCAATAAAATGATCTGAAAACTAGATTCTATGAAACTTTTCAAAACACACGTTTCGGCCAAAAAATCATAATATATTATACACTAGTTTATACTAGTTTCGGTCAAAAATCAATATAAATACGTGACTGTTCGAAATGATACGAAACATTACATATCATTTATATATTTTTAGAGGGAAGGTTATGATGGAAGTCCATGCAAAAAATCATAGGAAACTTAGATTCTATGAAACTTTTTAAAATGCAAGTTGAGGTCAACAATCATAGTATATTATACATTAGTTTCGGTCAAAAAAATCAAATTTAATTGGGGACTATTTGAAATGATACAAGACTTTTCAGATCATTTATATATGTTATGAGGGAAGGTTATTATGGTAGTCAATGCAAAAAAATCATCTGTAAACTAGATTCTATAAAACTTTTAGAAATGCATGTTTCGGCCAAAAAATCATAATATATTATACACTTGTTTATACTAGTTTCATTTAAAAATCAAATTAAATAGGGGACTGTTTGAAATGATACGAAACTTCACATATCATTTATATATTTTACGAGGGAAGGTTATGATGGAAGTCCATGCACAAAATCATCGGAAAATTAGTTTCTATGAATTTTTCGAAATGCAAGTTTCGGTCAAAAATCCTAGTATATTAAACACTAGTTTCGGTCAAAAAAATCAAATTTAATTGGGGACTATTTGAAATGATACGAGACTTTTCAGATCATTTATATATGTTAAGAGGATAGGTTATGATGGTAGTCCATACAAAAAAATCATCTGAAAACTAGATTCTATGAAACATTTCAAAATACAAGTTTCGGCCAAAAAATCATAATATATTATACATTAATTTATACTAGTTTCGGTCAAATCTCAAATTAAATAGGAGACTGTTCGAAATGATACAAAACATCACATATCATTTATATATTTTACGAGGGAAGGTTATGATGGAAGTCCATGCAAAAAATCATAGGAATCTTAGATTCTATGAAACTTTTCGAAATGCAAGTTAAGGTCAATAATCATAGTATATTATACACTATTTTCGGTCCAAAAAATTTAAATTAATTGGACACTATTTGAAATGATACGAACTTTTTAGATCATTTATACATGTTAAGAGGGAATGTTATCGTGGTAGTCCATGCAAAAAAATGATCTGAAAACTAGATTCTATAAAACTTTTAGAAATGCAAGTTTCGGCCAAAACATCATAATATATTATACACTAGTTTATACTAGTTTCGGTCAAAAATCAAATTAAATCGGGGAATGTTCGAAATGATACGAAACTTCACATATCATTTATATATTTCAAGAGGAAAGGTTATGATAGAAGTCCATGCAAAAAATCATCGGAAAATTAGATACAATGAAACTTTTCGAAATGCAAGTTAAGGTAAAAAATCATAGTATATTATACACTATTTTCGGTCAAAAAAATCAAATTTAATTGGGGACTATTTGAAATGATACGAGACTTTTCAAATCATTTATAAATGTTAAGAGGGAAGGTTATGATGGTAGTCCATGCAAAAAAATCATATGAAAACTAGATTCTATGAAACTTTTCGAAATGCAAGTTTCGGCTAAAAATCATAATATATTATACACAGTTTATACTAGTTTCGGTCAAAGATAAAATTAAGTCGGGGACTGTTTGAAATGATACGAAACATCACATATCATTTATATAATTTACGAGGGAAGGTTATGATGGAAGTCCATGCAAAAAGTCATCGGAAAATTAGATTCTATGAAATTTTTCGAAATGTAAGTTTCGGTCAAAAATCCTAGTATATTATACACTAGTTTCGGTCAAAAAAATCAAATTTAATTGGGGACTATTTGAAATGATACGAGACTTTTCAGATCATTTATATATGTTAAAAGGGTTGGTTATGATGGTAGTCCATACAAAAAAATCATCTGAAAACTGGATTCTATGAAACGTTTCAAAATACAAGTTTCGGCCAAAAAATCATAATATATTATACATTAATTTATACTAGTTTCAGTCAAATCTCAAATTAAATAGGAGACTGTTCGAAATGATACGAAACATCACATATCAATTATATATTTTACGAGGGAAGGTTATGATGGAAGTCCAGGCAAAATATCATAGGAATCTTAGATTCAATGAAACTTTTCGAAATGCAAGTTAAGGTCAATAATCATAGTATATTATACACTATTTTTGGTAAAAAAAAACTAAATTAATTGGACACTATTTGAAATGATACGAGACTTTTCAGATCATTAATACATGTTAAGAGGGAAGGTTATCATGGTAGTCCATGCAAAAAAAATGATCTGAAAACTAGATTCTATGAAACTTTTCAAAACACACGTTTCGGCCAAAAAATCATAATATATTATACACTAGTTTATACTAGTTTCGGTCAAAAATCAAATTAAATATGTGACTGTTCGAAATGATACAAAACTTTACATATCATTTATATATTTTTAGAGGGAAGGTTATGATGGAAGTCCATGCAAAAAATCATAGGAAACTTAGATTCTATGAAACTTTTCGAAATGCAAGTTAAGTTCAACAATCATAGTATATTATACACTAGTTTCAGTTAAAAAAATCAAATTTAATAGGGGACTATTTGAAATGATACAAGACTTTTCAGATCATTTATATATGTTATGAGGGAAGGTTATGATGGTAGTCAATTCAAAAAAATCATCTGTAAACTAGATTCTATAAAACTTTTAGAAATGCAAGTTTCGGCCAAAAAATCATAATATATTATACACTAGTTTATACTAGTTTCATTTAAAAATCAAATTAAATAGGGGACTGTTTGAAATGATACGAAACTTCACATATCATTTATATATTTTACGAGGGAAGGTTATGATGGAAGTCCATGCACAAAATCATCGGAAAATTAGTTTCTATGAATTTTTCGAAATGCAAGTTTCGGTCAAAAATCCTAGTATATTATACACTAGTTTCGGTCAAAAAAATCAAATTTAATTGGGGACTATTTGAAATGATACGAGACTTTTCAGATCATTTATATATGTTAAGAGGGTAGGTTATGATGGTAGTCCATACAAAAAAATCATCTGAAAACTAGATTCTATGAAACTTTTCAAAATATAAGTTTCGGCCAAAAAATCATAATATATTATACATTAATTTATACTAGTTTCGGTCAAATCTCAAATTAAATAGGAGAATGTTCGAAATGATACAAAACATCACATATCATTTATATATTTTACGAGGGAAGGTTAGGATGGAAGTCCATGCAAAAAATTATAGGAATCTTAGATTCTATGAAACTTTTCGAAATGCAAGTTAAGGTCAATAATCATAGTATATTATACACTATTTTCGGTCAAAAAAATCTAAATTAATTGGACACTATTTGAAATGATACGAACTTTTTAGATCATTTATACATGTTAAGAGGGAATGTTATCATGGTAGTCCATGCAAAAAAATGATCTGAAAACTAGATTCTATAAAACTTTTAGAAATGCAAGTTTCGGCCAAAAAATCATAATATATTATACACAAGTTTATACTAGTTTCGGTCAAAAATCAAATTAAATCGGGGAATGTTCGAAATGATACGAAACTTCACATATCATTTATATATTTCAAGAGGGAAGGTTATGATAGAAGTCCATGCAAAAAATCATCGGAAAATTAGATTCAATGAAACTTTTCGAAATGCAAGTTAAGGTAAAAAATCATAGTATATTATACACTATTTTCGGTCAAAAAAATCAAATTTAATTGGGGACTATTTGAAATGATACGAGACTTTTCAAATCATTTATAAATGTTAAGAGGGAAGGTTATGATGGTAGTCCATGTAAAAAAATCATATGAAAACTAGATTCTATGAAACTTTTTGAAATACAAGTTTCGGCTAAAAATCATAATATATTATACACAGTTTATACTAGTTTCGGTCAAAGATAAAATTAAGTCGGGGACTGTTTGAAATGATACGAAACATCACATATCATTTATATAATTTACGAGGGAAGGTTATGATGGAAGTCCATTCAAAATGCAAGTTTCGGTCAAAAATCCTAGTATATTATACACTAGTTTCGGTCAAAAAAATCAAATTTAATGGGAGACTATTTGAAATGATACGAGACTTTTTAGATTATTTATATATGTTAAGAGGGAAGGTTATGATGGTAGTCCATTCAAAAAAATCATTTGAAAACTAGATTCTATGAAACTTTTTAAAATGCAAGTTTCGGCCAAAAAATCATAATATATTATACACTAGTTTATACTAGTTTTGGTCAAAAATCAAATTAAATAGGAGACTATTCGAAATGATACAAAACATCACATATCATTTATATATTTTACGAGGGAAGGTTATGATGGAAGTCCATGCAAAAAATCATAGGAAACTTTGATTCTATGAAACTTTTCGAAATGCAAGTTAAGGTCAATAATGATAGTATATTATACACTATTTTCGGTCAAAAAATCTAAATTAATTGGACACTATTTGAAATGATAAGAGACTTTTCAGATCATTTATACATGTTAAGAGGGAAGGTTAGCATGGTAGTCCATTCAAAAAAATGATCTGAAAACTAGATTCTATGAAACTTTTCAAAACACAAGTTTCGGCCAAAAAATCATAATACATTATACACTAGTTTATACTAGTTTCGGTCAAAAATCATATTAAATAGATGACTGTTCGAAATGATACGATACTTTACATATCATTTATATATTTTACGAGGGAAGATTATGATGGAAGTCCATGCAAAAAATTATAGGAAACTTAGATTCTATGAAACGTTTCTAAATACAAGTTAAGGTCAACAATCATAGTATATTATACACTAGTTTCGGTCAAAAAAAATCAAATTTAATTCGGGACTATTTGAAATGATACGAGACTTTTCAGATCATTTATATAGGTTAAGAGGGAAGGTTATGATGGTAGTCCATGCAAAAAAAACTATCTAAAAACTTGATTCTATGAAACTTTTCAAAATACAAGTTTCGGTCAAAAAATCATAATATATTATACACTAGTTTATACTAGTTTCGGTCAAAAATCAAATTAAATAGGAGACTGTTCGAAATTATACGAAACTTTACATATCATTTATATATTTTTAGAGGGAAGGTTATGATGGAAGTCCATGCAAAAAATCATAGGAAACTTAGATTCTATGAAACTTTTCAAAATGCAAGTTAAAGTCAACAATCATAGTATATTATACACTATTTTCGGTCATAAAAATCAAATTTAATTGGGGACTATTTGAAATGATACGAGACTTTTCAGATCATTTATATATGTTAAGACGGAAGGTTATGATGGTAGTCCATGAAAAAAAATCATCTGTAAACTAGATTCTATAAAACTTTTAGAAATGCAAGTTTCGGCCAAAAAATCATAATATATTATACACTAGTTTATACTAGTTTCGTTCAAAAATCAAATTTAATAGGGGACTGTTCGAAATGATACGAAACTTCACATATCATTTATATATTTTACGAGGGAAAGTTATGATGGAAGTCCATGCACAAAATCATCGGAAAATTAGTTTTTATGAATATTTCGAAATGCAAGTTTCGGTAAAAAAATCCTAGTATATTATACACTAGTTTCTGTCAAAAAAATCAAATTTAATTGGGGACTATTTGAAATGATACGAGACTTTTCATATCATTTATATATGTTAAGAGGAAAGGTAATGATGGTAGTCCATACAAAAAAAAATCATCTGAAAACTAGATTCTATGAAACTGTTTAAAATGCAAGTTTCGGCAGAAAAATAATAATATATTAGACACTAGTTTATACTAATTTAGGTGAAGAATCAAATTAAATAGGGGACTGTTCGAAATGATACGAAACTTCACATATCATTTATATATTTTACGAGGGAAGGTTATGATGGAAGTCCATGCAAAAAATCATCGGAAAATTAGATTCTATGAAACTTTTTGAAATTCAAGTTAACGTCAAAAATCATAGTATATTATACAATAATTTCGGTCAAAAAAATCAAATTTAATTGGGGACTATTTGAAAACATACGATACTTTTCAGATAATTTATATATAATAAGAGGGAAGGTGATGATGGTAGTCCATGCAAAAAAATTATCAGAAAACTAGATTCTATGAAGCTTTTCGAAATGCAAGTTTTGACCAAAAAATCATAATATATTATAGACTAGTTTATACTAGTTTCGGTCAAGAATAAAACTAACTCAAGGATTGTTCAAAATGATACGAAATTTCTCATATCATTTATATATTTTACGAGGGAAGGTTATGATGGAAGTCCATGCAAAAAATCATCGGAAAATTAGATTCTATGAAACTTTTCGAAATGCAAGTTAAGGTCAAAAATCATAGTATACAATACACTAGTTTCGGTTAAAAAATCCAATTTAATTGGGGACTATTTGAAATGATACGAGACTTTTCAGATCATTTATAATTGTTAAGAGGGAAGGTTATGATTGTAGTCCATGCAAAAAAATCATCTGAAAACAAGATTCTATGAAACTTTTCGAAATAAAAGTTTCAGCCAAAAAATCATAATATACACTAGTTTATACGAGGGAAGGTTATGATGAAAGTCCGTGCTAAAAATCATCGGAAAATTAGATTCTATGAAACTTTTAGAAATGCAAGTTTAGGTAAAAAATCATAGTATATTATACACTAGTTTCGGTCAAAAAAATAAAATTTAATTGGTTACTATTTGAAAAGATAAGAGACTTTTCAGATCATTTATATATAAAAAGAGGGAAGGTTATGATGGTAGTCCATGCAAAAAAATTATCAGAAAACTAGATTCTATGAAGCTTTTCGAAATGCATGTTTTGGCCAAAAAATCATAATATATTATACACTAGTTTATACTAGTTTCGGTCAAAAATCAAATTAAATAGGGGAATGTTCGAAATGATACGAAACTTCACATATCATTTATATATTTTACGAGGGAAGGTTATGATGGAAGTCCATGCAAAAAATCATAGGAATCTTAGATTCTATGAAACTTTTCGAAATGCAAGTTAAGGTCAATAATCATAGTATATTATACACTATTTTCGGTCCAAAAAATCTAAATTAATTGGACACTATTTGAAATGATACGAACTTTTTAGATCATTTATACATGTTAAGAGGGAATGTTATCGTGGTAGTCCATGCAAAAAAATGATCTGAAAACTAGATTCTATAAAACTTTTAGAAATGCAAGTTTCGGCCAAAACATCATAATATATTATACACTAGTTTATACTAGTTTCGGTCAAAAATCAAATTAAATCGGGGAATGTTCGAAATGATACGAAACTTCACATATCATTTATATATTTCAAGAGGAAAGGTTATGATAGAAGTCCATGCAAAAAATCATCGGAAAATTAGATTCAATGAAACTTTTCGAAATGCAAGTTAAGATAAAAAATCATAGTATATTATACACTATTTTCGGTCAAAAAAATCAAATTTAATTGGGGACTATTTGAAATGATACGAGACTTTTCAAATCATTTATAAATGTTAAGAGGGAAGGTTATGATGGTAGTCCATGCAAAAAAATCATATGAAAACTAGATTCTATGAAACTTTTCGAAATGCAAGTTTCGGCTAAAAATCATAATATATTATACACAGTTTATACTAGTTTCGGTCAAAGATAAAATTAAGTCGGGGACTGTTTGAAATGATACGAAACATCACATATCATTTATATAATTTACGAGGGAAGGTTATGATGGAAGTCCATGCAAAAAGTCATCGGAAAATTAGATTCTATGAAATTTTTCGAAATGTAAGTTTCGGTCAAAAATCCTAGTATATTATACACTAGTTTCGGTCAAAAAAATCAAATTTAATTGGGGACTATTTGAAATGATACGAGACTTTTCAGATCATTTATATATGTTAAGAGGGTTGGTTATGATGGTAGTCCATACAAAAAAATCATCTGAAAACTGGATTCTATGAAACGTTTCAAAATACAAGTTTCGGCCAAAAAATCATAATATATTATACATTAATTTATACTAGTTTCAGTCAAATCTCAAATTAAATAGGAGACTGTTCGAAATGATACGAAACATCACATATCAATTATATATTTTACGAGGGAAGGTTATGATGGAAGTCCAGGCAAAATATCATAGGAATCTTAGATTCAATGAAACTTTTCGAAATGCAAGTTAAGGTCAATAATCATAGTATATTATACACTATTTTTGGTAAAAAAAAACTAAATTAATTGGACACTATTTGAAATGATACGAGACTTTTCAGATCATTAATACATGTTAAGAGGGAAGGTTATCATGGTAGTCCATGCAAAAAAAATGATCTGAAAACTAGATTCTATGAAACTTTTCAAAACACACGTTTCGGCCAAAAAATAATAATATATTATACACTAGTTTATACTAGTTTCGGTCAAAAATCAAATTAAATATGTGACTGTTCGAAATGATACAAAACTTTACATATCATTTATATATTTTTAGAGGGAAGGTTATGATGGAAGTCCATGCAAAAAATCATAGGAAACTTAGATTCTATGAAACTTTTCGAAATGCAAGTTAAGTTCAACAATCATAGTATATTATACACTAGTTTCAGTTAAAAAAATCAAATTTAATTGGGGACTATTTGAAATGATACAAGACTTTTCAGATCATTTATATATGTTATGAGGGAAGGTTATGATGGTAGTCAATGCAAAAAAATCATCTGTAAACTAGATTCTATAAAACTTTTAGAAATGCAAGTTTCGGCCAAAAAATCATAATATATTATACACTAGTTTATACTAGTTTCATTTAAAAATCAAATTAAATAGGGGACTGTTTGAAATGATACGAAACTTCACATATCATTTATATATTTTACGAGGGAAGGTTATGATGGAAGTCCATGCACAAAATCATCGGAAAATTAGTTTCTATGAATTTTTCGAAATGCAAGTTTCGGTCAAAAATCCTAGTATATTATACACTAGTTTCGGTCAAAAAAATCAAATTTAATTGGGGACTATTTGAAATGATACGAGACTTTTCAGATCATTTATATATGTTAAGAGGGTAGGTTATGATGGTAGTCCATATAAAAAAATCATCTGAAAACTAGATTCTATGAAACTTTTCAAAATATAAGTTTCGGCCAAAAAATCATAATATATTATACATTAATTTATACTAGTTTCGGTCAAATCTCAAATTAAATAGGAGAATGTTCGAAATGATACAAAACATCACATATCATTTATATATTTTACGAGGGAAGGTTAGGATGGAAGTCCATGCAAAAAATTATAGGAATCTTAGATTCTATGAAACTTTTCGAAATGCAAGTTAAGGTCAATAATCATAGTATATTATACACTATTTTCGGTCAAAAAAATCTAAATTAATTGGACACTATTTGAAATGATACGAACTTTTTAGATCATTTATACATGTTAAGAGGGAATGTTATCATGGTAGTCCATGCAAAAAAATGATCTGAAAACTAGATTCTATAAAACTTTTAGAAATGCATGTTTCGGCCAAAAAATCATAATATATTATACACAAGTTTATACTAGTTTCGGTCAAAAATCAAATTAAATCGGGGAATGTTCGAAATGATACGAAACTTCACATATCATTTATATATTTCAAGAGGGAAGGTTATGATAGAAGTCCATGCAAAAAATCATCGGAAAATTAGATTCAATGAAACTTTTCGAAATGCAAGTTAAGGTAAAAAATCATAGTATATTATACACTATTTTCGGTCAAAAAAATCAAATTTAATTGGGGACTATTTGAAATGATACGAGACTTTTCAAATCATTTATAAATGTTAAGAGGGAAGGTTATGATGGTAGTCCATGTAAAAAAATCATATGAAAACTAGATTCTATGAAACTTTTTGAAATACAAGTTTCGGCTAAAAATCATAATATATTATACACAGTTTATACTAGTTTCGGTCAAAGATAAAATTAAGTCGGGGACTGTTTGAAATGATACGAAACATCACATATCATTTATATAATTTACGAGGGAAGGTTATGATGGAAGTCCATTCAAAATGCAAGTTTCGGTCAAAAATCCTAGTATATTATACACTAGTTTCGGTCAAAAAAATCAAATTTAATGGGAGACTATTTGAAATGATACGAGACTTTTCAGATTATTTATATAAGTTAAGAGGGAAGGTTATGATTGTAGTCCATTCAAAAAAATCATTTGAAAACTAGATTCTATGAAACTTTTCAAAATGCAAGTTTCAGCCAAAAAATCATAATATATTATACACTAGTTTATACTAGTTTTGGGCAAAAATCAAATTAAATAGGAGACTGTTTGAAATGATACGAAACTTCACATATCATTTAAATATTTTACGAGGGAAGGTTATGATGGAAATCCATGCACAAAATCATCGGAAAATTAGTTTCTATGAATATTTTAAAATGCAAGTGAAATTCTGTGATCAGGTATGAGATGTCGAATGAGATGTTCCAACACTTGACAAATTTTACCAAAACTTAAAGTGCAAGAAAATTAAACAACACAGTAGTTTGAAATTCTGGAGGCTACCAAGCCAGGAGGAAATCCACTATAAGTAATATTAATTCTAGACTTAAACCACCCAGTTTAATCTTTCACTTAATATCTACCCAATGCAATTTCTACCTAAGACACAACTTAGATATGAGTACCAACTCACTCCCCCTCAATCACACAGTGATCTTGTTTACAAGTTTAATAAAATTGAAGTCATACTTCAAACAAAACAGCTTGATCTTACTTCACAGTTTCAATCAAGTAACAAATACACTTTTGCTTAAAAGCTCATAAAGTGGTACAATAAAAACAACCTGCTATTAAAACACACAACACCCTATTTTGTCTTCTGAAATTCGTACTCAATTCTGAGATATTCTGTTGCTTAAATAGGTGTTTGTATTTTGGGCTTTCTGTAGGTTAATCCAGTCCTAAAACGCATGCAGCTTCCTCCTTGAATTAGGGTTTGTTACTTCCTAGATTCTAGGTGATTTAGTTCTTCTGATTATGCTGAAGTCTCATAACAACACTTCCTACAGATGCGCCTTATTCTGTTTTTGTCCATCCATAATTAATTTCAGATAACTTTCCTTAAATTTCTCAGATCAGTTAGTCATTAATTAATTCTGGTAGCAGGTTTGAGATGTCACAACATCTGTTGGGACATCCTGAAAAACTGAACTTAAATCATTTACACAATGTCCCAACATCTGGTGTGACATCCTGAATTAAGTTCTTATACTCTGTTTGATAATGTCCCAACATCTGATAGGACATTCTGAACTGAATTCAACATTTCTTGTTGGTCAAAAATTCTGCCAATTCTAAACATCTACAAACTCCCCCTTTGGCTAATTTTTGGCTAACATATTTTTCTGGTTATCAGAGTGCAGCAGAAGTTCTTTTATCAGAGTATAGCAGTTCTTTTCTGTTGAGTCATGTGTGAGTTTACTCCCCCTCAAACATACATGTATTCAGATTTGTTGCAACAAAAATTTTCATTAAAACACACTGATTCAGTTCAGAGGCAAACAGAAGTTTTTCATTAATAACTAAACAACATCATACATTGTTGTTGTTGTTCTCCCCCTTGTTAGACATAAATTTGGGGCCAAAGATACTAAGTCAAAATTACAATGCAGCAGTCATTACATTTTTCCTCACATACAATATTCACTCAGATTCCTCATAGTCAGTCTCTTCCTCTTCCTCAGTCTCCTCATCAGAAGTAGCAGCTTTCTGAGCACTTTCTTCAATCTCCAGCCCTTGGATAATTTCCTCAAGCTTCTGCTTCCTTGCATCCAGTTCTTTGCAAGTGCTCTTTAGTTCAGCAATCAATGCAGCTTTGGAGATTGGAGACTTTGCCTTTGAAGGACCAGCAGATGTCCCAGAGGGTGCTTCAACATCAGCTGCATGATGACTCAGAAACAGCCTTTAGTGGAAGGCCAGAGGGCTTTCTCTTTTGCACATTGTGTCTTTCTCAGTGAGGATGCCAGGATACTGACTCAGCACTATTCCACACAACAAGGAAGGGAAGGCAATTGGCAGCTTTGTTGCAGATGATCCAGCATGCTTCAATGTCTGATCAAAGATATAAGCTCCATAGTCCAGCTTTGTTTGAGTGCCCACAACATAAATGAACCTGCCCAATCCAGTAGATATTGAGGATGTATGATTGGTAGGGACCCAGTTTGCTGTGCCAATCCTATTCAGCATGGCATACTTCCTTGTCAGCATGCTAACTGAGAGCTTCCCTTTAACTGGCCAAGCCTTGACCTGGTTAGCAGTGATAACCTTGCAAACCTGGTTATCAGTCTTTCCTAATTCATTTGGGCCATCAGATTCTCTTCCAAGGTAGTGGTTGATAACCCTAGGAGAGAATTCTACACACCTTCCTCTTACATAAACTTTCCTAAAGTCAGCAGACTTACCATTAGCACAATCTTCTTGGAGGTTGACTATGAATTCCTTGACCAGCAGCTCATAGCAAGGAGAGAAGTTGGAGACAGTTTTGAAGAGGCCAGCAGAAGAGATGAGATCAATTAACTCTGTGCACTCAAGTGCATTACTGCTCAGCTCTCTTTCAAGTGCTACCCTTCTTTGATAAACAAACTTCCATCTATTCACACTTGAAACATGATGAAAGGAGATGTTGTCCAAGGGAGCTTCAGGAACAGCAGTTGATGACCTTGAGGGTGCTGATTTCTTCTTTGGAGGAGATGTTGGGACATCTTCTTCAACATCTGAATCTGGAGGAGTGACAACTTTCCTCTTTTGTGTTTGCACCTTGCTCCATTGTTTTGTAGGACCAAAGACAACTTTAGCTTTGTTCTTCTTGGGGGTAGCTTGCTTCTTCTCAGGAATTGCATGTCCTGCATGCATCTTTTCTTTCCTAGTTCTAAGCCTTTTGGCTATGCTAGGGTTTACAAAAGCAATGATTTCTGTATCAGAATCATGCTCTAGGTTCACAACAGGAGGAGGTTGAGCAGTCTCCTCTTCAGCTGGTGGATCAACAGAGATGTGATCTTCAGTGGAGGTCTTGTGCTGGTCCTCAGATGCTTCTTCATCACTATCAGTGGAGGCCTTTTTCTGGTCTTCAGATGTTTCAACAGCAGCATCAGATGAGGCCTTTTGCTGGTCCTCAGATGTTTCAACATCTATTGGGACATCCTGTTGAGCAGGAGTGTCCTTTTCAGCCTGAGTTTGTTGATCTTCTTGTGGAGCTGGCATGGTGCTCAGAGGGATAGAAATGCCACTTACCACTCTTTGCTCAGAAAGGATTCTGTTTACCAATTCCTTTATGGAATCATCCACGTATTCAGAAGATTTTGGAGTGATGTTTGCTGGTGAAGGTATGCCTTTGGATTTGCTGCAAACTTTATCTTTTGTTCTTTTTGGAGTTCTTGGCTTTTTAGCAAGAGGAACACTTCCTCTGATTTCGTCCATTGGAGTTGAATCCATGGGTACCACAAAAATGGGGGTTGCATGTATCACATCTTCCTTGTTGAGGATTTCTTCAGAAATGTTAGGGTTTTGAGACATTTTCGAAGGAGGTGGATGAAGAGTTTTAGGTTTGATGAGTTCTGAAAAACAGTTAGAGAATGCAATTCGTTTTTGAGAGTATGATGAGAAGATGGATAGCTGAAAGCAAGCTGATATTTTATAAGTAGCCGTTACTTTGAGAATTTTTAGGAGTGGAATACCCAAGGTGCTTGACCAGACTGGTGTTGCCATCTGGTGCTTATGCCACACAATGTCATATGACATGTTGGCACATCTCCATAACTGCTAAATTTCACATAAGCAGATTCCCAATTTGCCCCTTAGATTTTCAAATTGAGTAGCATCCAAGGCTTTGGTAAATATATCAGCCAACTGCAGATTTGTAGCTACATGTTCCAGTGAAATCACTTTCTCTTCTACAAGATCTCTGATGAAATGATGTCTGATATCAATATGCTTGGTCCTGCTATGTTGGATAGGATTCTTTGATATGTTAATTGCACTTAAGTTGTCACAGTACAATGTCATGACATCTTGTGGGACATTGTACTCAGTGAGCATTTGCTTCATCCAAACCAACTGAGAACAACTGCTTCCAGCTGCAATATATTCAGCTTCAGCAGTAGATAAGGATACACAATTTTGTTTCTTACTGAACCAAGAAATCAAATTGTTTCCTAGAAAGAAGCATCCTCCTGAAGTGCTTTTTCTGTCATCAGCACTTCCAGCCCAATCAGCATCACAGAAGCCAGTGAGAATTGGTTTGCATCCATGAAAGTACATTATGCCATAGTCACAAGTACCATTAACATATTTCAGAATTCTCTTGACTTGATTAAGATGACTAACTTTTGGATCAGCTTGATATCTTGCACATACACCTACTGCAAATGCTATGTCTGGTCTGCTAGTGTCGTACCCCGAAAAATACGACCTCACGCGATCCGAATGGACGGAGCCGCGCGCCGGACGGACTGAAGAGTCGCCACCTAATTCTATTTATTCCCGAATAGGGAAAGGGGAGATATAGATACAACCCGGGAGGAAAAGGATGAGGACAAAGGTCAACGGAACCATTGCCTGGGTTCGGGAGTCGGTTATGCAGGGGGAAGGTATTAGCACCCCCTACATCCTCGTACTCGATGGGAACCATCTAAGTTAACGCGCATGAAAGGATGTCTATGCTTAAACGAATTGCTTGCTAGAGGGAAATGAGTTGAATTATAAGTTAGATTGAACCTAGGTGCTCGGCAAGGATTGAGATCCTCGTGCCTACGTACTCCCGTGTGCAATGGGAAAGTCAGAGCCTCGTAGTTCGGCCTACTACTGGTAAGGGTTGTTCGATTTTATTACCTTTCGTCGATGAAAGGGTTTAGGAGTTGAAATGTACTAAAGACTATGGATAGTTTATCTCGCCCAACAAGACGAGTGTCCTGCGTCGAAATAATCGGAGCGAGTAACGAAAGCTCGTTATCCCCCTTTCTACCGCTTAAGGCTCGTGGCGTACAAATCTTCTCGTATTATTAAAATGTGTTTTTATTTCCTAAAGCCGCTTGACGTTGGATCAAGGGTTTGGATCTAATCGAAACATTTTGGGTTTTTTTAGAGGTTAAAGGGTAAATGCAAATGGAGTTTATTTTTGTAGTTTTGTCAGCGAGACACGAATCGCTCGGCTCGCAAAGGTGGAGCGGATCCTAAACGAAAAAGATGGCTGGAAAATAAAGTGCAAGTGTGCAAGTGCAATCGCTTGGCGTTGGACCAAGGATTCAGAAATAAAATGCGAGAAATAAAAGTGCGTACAGATTAATGGGAGAGGGGTACAAAATAAATACAGGGGATTGCGAGAAATAAATGGTCTCGTTGTAATTAGCCCAAGAGAAAGCGTGTGTGCAGTGTGTTTGAACTATTCGAAGGCGTTCGGCCTGTTTATTCGGGACGCAACTATTTGAAGGCGTTGGACCTTTTTCGAGCGCAACTATTCGAAGGCGTTGGACCTTTTCGGGACGCGACGAAATTTGGTTCGTGAACTGCCTTAGAATCGGTTCAAAATGGGAACCATTCTATAAGGAGTCAAATCGTAATTTTTTAATGAGAAAATAAATGAATGAATTGAATCGCGAAATATTAACTAAAATAATAAATTGAATATCTAAATAAATTAAATAATGTGGAAAATAATGAATAAAATAAATTGAATTATATTACAATTTTGTTCAAAATAAAAATAATAGAATAAAAATAAAAGAGGGCCTCATATTGACCGCTCATCTCCGATTAAATGTAATCGGACGAAAAACGGCCTTTTATTATATCATCGGCCCATAATAAAAGCAATTTCAAAATTATAAAAACAAATTCTTTTTCAGAATAAACATATATATATATATATATATATATATATATATATATATATATATATATATATATATATATATATATATATATATATATATATATATATATATATATATATATATATATATATATATATATATATATAAAGTTATAATAGTAAAACAAGAAATGAAGTGCCATAGTTAATTAAACTTATAAATCTTAACTAAAATTATAATAATGATAAGTAAATAAATAAACTTTAAGAAAAACTGAAAGGGGAAGGCGCTGTGGTGTACACCGGTATCAAGGGTGGTCTTTAGAACTCACCAACCAACACTGAAAACCAATAAAAGCTATGATAAAATAATGTCTAAAAAATAAAGTAAAAGGTATCAATGGTCACATACAAATTACCTATGCTTTTCCTGCTACTCTTATCTTTATCTTTGGAAACGTGAAATTAATATTGGAAAATTAACTCATTAAAACAAATCAAATATTAGTTTTATATAAAAGGTAAATGTAACAAAATTCTTAAAGGATACAGCTCACACAACACCTTATCACATCAGTAGAGAGAAAAACGACTCACCCCTACTGTGGTCTTCGCGGCGGCTGGTTGAATGGGTCGCGGTTTGTTCGGATTCGCCGGTCTCGTCTCGAATCTCTCTCCCTCTCTCGCGGCAAGCTTCCAATCACGGCGATGGTGGGTGTTTGTGATGTTTGAGATCCGGCGTCGGAGGTGGTTCTGATTGTTGGGTTGGAGGTTCGATTTCGCGTTCTGCGGCTTCAACGATCTGAAATCGCTTTCTCAGTTTCCTTCTTCTCTGCGGATTTGTCACAGGTTTTGCGGTGGACGATTTGGCGAACGGTTTTGTGTTTTGGTCGCGAGGCTAAGGGTTGCTGTTTGCGGTGAGGTGCGTTTGGGGTGAGGTTTCGGAACTGTGAAGGTTTGGTTTTTTGCGTGCGATTTACTGTGTTTGGTTGAGATGATTTTTGGCGGTGAAGCTCGCAGTGGGTGTTTTGGATGGTTGAAGAAGGGTTGGCGGACGGAAGTGGTGATGGAAGATGATGATGAGGTTTGCGATAGCTGACTTGCGGTCTGTTTTCGCACAGTGAGATTCACAGATTTTGGGTTGCTGCGGTTTCGAATGGTTTTGTGTTGCGGAGTTTCGCGGCGATTCTGTTAGCTTTTTCGGTTTCGGATTTGATGGTGAGGTTTTGATTCGTGGTGGCTTAACATAAAAGGTGGTTTGAAGTTTGTGGTTTCGGCTTATTTTCTTATCTGAGTTTTTCTGTGTTTTGTTATGGAGGGCTGGTGGCTTTTTTTTGTTTATGTGTATTTGCGATTCTGTTTCGTAAAAGGGGGCGGAGAGATTGATGAAGAGTTGTTATGGTGGTTCAGTTCAGGATATGTGATGGTTTGTGGTTGTTATTTGAAAGTTTTTTTTTCTATTTTGAAACTTGGATTGTGAAATTTTTTTTGCAGAGTTTGTAGAGGGCTTTCCAAGCTTCTGGTTGAAGGAGAAAAGAATGAGTTAAATAGAGTGTGTCTAAAAGGGTGTTATGGGAATATTTGGGAAAAAAGAAGCTGTGAATTTGTTGAGGTGCTGAAGGTTAGTTGGTAGTGGAATTGGTGGACTGTAATTTGTGTAACGAAAATTATGTGTGTGTGGTGTACGAAAGATTCTTTGTTTTGATGCTGTGAAGAATTGTGAGTGGGGTAGTGTGAAATCGTACAGAATTGAAGTGGTGGTCCTAGGAGTGAAAAATACTGTGTTGGAATAAAAACGTAACTGCAAATGTGATAATGAAAAAGGCTATATGGATTAATAATCTTAATAATAATGAATATAATGCCAACACTTTTAATAATAATAATAATACTAATAACAATATTAATTAATAAACAAAATAATAATAATAATAATAATAATAATAATAATAATAATAATAAATGAATAATGATAATAATAACAATAAAAATAATAATAATAGTAATAGGTAAATATTTAGGAAAATGATAAAAATGAAATTTCTAGAGAATTTTTATGATAAAAATAAAATGGGATTGAATTTGGAATGTGGACTAATAATAAAAAAAATAGAAAATGGTCTAAAAAGATAAAAAAAATTGGATGTATGACTAATAAATTTGGATAAATAAATAAAAAAAGGTTTGATTTATAATAATAATAAACATGATAAAAGAAACAATAGAAGTATTAATAACATAAAAATGAGAATGAAATTTGGATAGTAAAAGAAATACAAATGAAAAAAAGTATTAATAACATATTAAATATTTTGGATTTTTTTTTTGAAATAATGGCTAGACAGAAAAAATGAAAATAATGCGGGTAGGACAAATTTAGGGTATGACAGATGCCCCTATCGAATTGGCTTAGACCGAGTAAGATGAACTGGCTCGCGTTCAGTCTTTCAAGGTATAAGATAATTAGATATTAACAGACTCCAAATTTGTCCAACAAAGAAATAAATTGTAAAAATAGCAGGTGATATAGATGGGAAATAATGGGTAACACATTGACAAAATAAATCACTTATCAACAGAGGAAGATAAGGCAATAAACAGAAAAATAAACTCACTTATCAACAGAGGAAGATAAGGCAATAAACAGAAAAATAAACTCACTTATCAACAGAGGATGATAAGGCAATAAACAGAAAAATATACTCACTTATCAACAGAGGATGATAAGGCAATAAACTGAAAACTAAACTCACTTATCAACAAAGGAAGATAAGGCAATAAACAGAAAAATAAACTCACTTATCAACAGAGGAAGATAAGGCGATAAACAGAAAAAATAAACTCACTTATCAACAGAGGAAGATAAGGCAATAAACAGAAAAATAAACTCACTTATCAACAGAGGAAGATAAGGCAATAAACAGAAAAATAAACTCACTTATCAACAGAGGAAGATAAGGCGATAAACAGAAAAATAAACTCACTTATCAACAGAGGAAGATAAGGCGATAAACAGAAAAATAATCACTTATCACCAGAGGATGATAAGGCAAATGGACTGAAATTTAAACACGGCCATTGAATCTGCCAAGAGAATGCCTGGAATCTGATTGATGGGATCCTCCGCTGGGGAAAGGACCGGAGACTTGTATGGATCCTGGATCCTGAACTATGCACGTATGCTTGATTGTTTTTTGAGATGGTATTCCATAAGGATGGAGATACGATGCAAATGTTCATGCACTGAGATGTAAATTTGAAAATGTTGGGGAAAATAAAAGGTCTGATTTATTGAGGTATGCATATGATGCACATGTTGCAAATGATTGATGTAAATGATACGTATGACTGCATATGATGCATAATGATGCATATGAGTGATTGAAAAAAGAAAGGTGCCAGCTTGGTGGACTTTTGGTCTGGTAGTTGCCAATAATGATTGGACTTTGGGTGGGTGGAGGGACTGATTTCCCGACACTCGATCTTCGACGATGTATGATCAGAAGATGAATCTGAGAGTTCCAAGCTTGATTATCTGCTGATGAGCGAAGCGACTTAATTGACACATGAAGACTGATTTGCTTTGAATGATTGCCAATGTCTGGCAAGGTCTGTTTGCTCAGCTGGGGAGAAGAGAGAGGAAGATTTGCTCCTTGTCTGCTTGCCCCTGCCTGTAGGGTATTTGAAATAAATTTGATGGGGAAGCTTTGACAATGATCTGCCCCAGAGTCTGGATTTGGTAAGCGCCTGCCCCTGATTGAGTTGTTGGAAGATAATTTGCCCCTGATTGGGCTGCTGAAGTAGTCTTGATTCATGTTGGAAATGAAGTTCAAGTTTCTTCTTTGATTTCCCCTTGTTGGGATTGCACTGATGTCAAGCACTGATTTGCAATTAAATTGTTCATACACAAATGATAGTGTTAATGTAAAGTTCATGTAAGTTTTGAAAAAGTCAATTTATTTGAATGATTGTGATAGTGTGACGGATGGACCGTTGGCCCAAACGAGGTGCTGATTTAGAAAGTGCGTGAAAAATGCAGCAAGAATAATGTGCAATCGAGTTTGAAGATTAGAAAATATATGGGAGTCAATTCACGCAACCTTGTTGGTAGCATGCTTTCAAAATAAACCCTGCCTCAATTAGGACTTTTGAGGGTTGTAATGTGGTCTGGTTAATGGTTTTGAGAAACAAAGGATATAAGGCTCAAAGTTTGATTTGAACCCGTCCCTTCTTCGTATTGTTCTCCAGTCCTATGTTCAGTTAACTCTGCATTTGCATTTGTTTTGACCTTGCAAGAGTGAAGATGAAGCTTCAAAGTTCGCTTGAAAATGACAGTCATCTCTTTTGCTGGTGACCCTTTGATTCTTGATTTGGTGGTCACTGATATTTGTTTTGCTTTTGCGGAGGATTTGAGTTCCTCTTTTGATTTCTTTTTTTTCGACTAAGTCTCCCTTCGGGTGCTCAACTTAGTGGTTTTTTTTTTCATATTTTGTTGAATGTTGTGACTGCCAAGTCATTTGTTGATGGTCCTCCGATGGGATGTCTCATCTTGCGCTTTGAAAGTGTAGTCAGGTTAACTGAACAACTACCCTGCCCCGGGTTAAATGTAAGGGTTGTATCCGAAAGAAACTTCTACTTCTAGGCTCGAAGTGGTTGACTAGGGATTAACTCCTTATATCTCCAGTGTTTGGGGATTTGAAAGAATGCCTATACATCATTGACGAGATTTTATCCGAAAGCATACCGCAACAGTTATGGGTATTTCGTTTTCATCATCCTCCCTCAAATATTTGCTAAAGTGAAGTGAGGGAATATTTTTGTGATTTTTGTGATAAATGATAAATAATGAGCGAATGCGAATAGATTAATTCAAAACATGCATAAACATAACATTAACATAACCAAGTACAAATGATAACGATGTTCAAAGCAAATAGTACTTAAACAAACAATACAAAACAACAGGAATGCGGAAATAATAAATGGCGCTGGCTGCCTTGATTTGAGGAATTGAACTTCTCTTGATTGAATGCTTCAAAGTTGGAGACTACTCAGCTTAGTATTCAACAACCCCTTCACATGTCTTCACTTGTTGGCACCGTGTGACGGCATTGGATCATTCTGGACATTTGGATTTCTCGGAGTGAGAGTGAGGTCCTTAGAGTTGATCATATCCTGAATCAAGTGTTTGAAGGCATGGCAATTCTCGATGGTGTGACCTGGAGCGCCTTTGTGATACTCACAGCGAGCATTGGCATCATAGTTCCGGGAATTAACAGTCTGAGGTGGCATATCTCTCAAAGTAAGAGGTCCTTTTGCCATTAACCCCTTAAAGATTTCGGTATACGTCATAGGCAGGGGATCAATGTGCCTATCATATCCTCTTTGCTGATATGGGGGACGCTGTTGAGGAGCACGCTGTTGCTGTTGACCAGGCCGTGGTGGATAAGCCGGTTGCTGGTATGGTCCAGGTGCATATTGTGCATTCGCAACCATTGGAGGTGGACGTGGTTGATGAGCCATCTGAGGCGGAAGTAGAGCTTGAAAGGCCTGTTGATAAGGCATTGGAGGAACTGGCTGATATGGCATAAGAGTATATTGCGCAGCAGCAACATAGGGATACTGATAGTAGGGAACTGGAGCAAGTGTACTCTGTTAGAAATTCCCATTTGCAGCAGAAATGGCATTTGTTTCACCCTTTTTGTACCCGTTAAAAGGTTTCTTGGCATTGTTTTGGCTGCTAGGGCCTCCTGGGATCTTTCCGCTTTTCAGACCATCTTCAATTCTTTCTCCTACCATCACCATGTCCGAAAATCCAGAAGATACGCTGCTGATCAGCTTCTCATAGTATTGCCCCTGTAGGGTACCCATGAAGATATCGATCAGTTCACGGTCAACCAATGGCGGATGCACTCTGGCAGCTAACTCCCTCCAGCGTTGGGCGTACTCCTTAAAGGATTCGCTTTACTTTTGAGACATCCTCTGAAGTTGAGTATGGTTAGGAGCTAAGTCAGTGTTGTACTTGTACTGCTTTTTGAATGCATCAGATAGATCAAGCCAAGTACGAACATTGTTGCGTTCGAGCTGCATGTACCATTCTAGAGATGCTCCAGACAGGCTGTCTTGGAAGCAATGAATCATGAGTTTGTCGTCTTTGGCATGAGCAGCCATTTTTCTACAGTACATCCTCAAATGAAGCTCAGGACAGCTGAGGCCTTTGTATTTCTCGAATTCTGGAAGTTTGAATTTGGCAGGGATCACAACATCTGGAACTAAGCACATGTCTGTGGCACTCAGAGAAGTTGAGTTGTGTCCTTCCATGATTCGGATTTTTTCAGCTAACTCGCGGCACATCTTCATGGCTTCAGACTCTTGAGCAGCAGGGTGGTTAGTAATTGGAACAACAGTATGCATCTCATACTCAACTTGATGGTTCTCTTCAGTTTGAGGAAACTGGACTTGAGTTGGGATAGGTTGAGCTTGAGGAATAGCACCAACAGTAACGCCTGAAGCAGGTATTGGTTGGGAAGTGACCTCTTAAACAGCAGGAGTGAAACCTGGAGTCAAACCATAGACCAAAGGATTTGGAACGGGAACTGAAGGCATTGGTCGTGAGGTAGATCCCTGCACTTGAGCATTGTTCATTGCGGCAGCAGCTTCGCGGCGTTCTTCCATTCTTGCCAAAGATTGCAAAGTCTCATAAATCTGGTCAATCTTGCTCTTGACCGAGTCAATCTCTTCCCTCATGGCAGCTTGTTCTTCTTGAATCACGTCCATCAGTCTTCTAGTGTTGGCTCGAGTTAAGTATGAGCGTCTAGCACGATACGGGCGTCGGGAAACCAGCTTGATTTACTGAAGATGGAGGAACATGGAAATAAGTTCTTGGCTTTTGGAATGAAATGCAAGATGAATAATTAATGCAAATGAAATGATATGCAATGTCAGAATCCAGGATCACAAGATCATGGTCTCATGAGTCCAAGGTACAGATGGAGGATACTCTGATCAGGAACTCACTGGGTAGACTCTAGGGTTTTAGGGATCCCAAAGTTTTCAATTCATATGGCTGTTCATCACACGCGCCATAAGCATGACGGTTGATTGACTCCGCCATATGAATCTATTTTGGGTGAGATCTTCGTATCGACAACCCACGAGAGCAAGTTTTCTCGGGAGTCCATACTACGTGATCATCGACACAAGGTTTAAAACAAAGTCCTGGAGTTATGGAACTTTCTCAACTGTTTGATGCACGTGTCAAATTCATACATTATTGACAGTCAATCAACTCCATTGAGTAAGTCTATTCCAAGTGAGGTTTTCGTACCGAGCCACGCGAGGGAGAACCCTGGTGCCCAATACTACGCAACCATCAACCGATGTTTTAACCAAAAGGTTCTAAAGGTCCTCAGAGTCGACGACTTTAATGACAACAACTGAGCACACACGCCAAGAGCTTGACGGTTGTCAGTATTTCCATTAAAATCTACTCCGAGTGAGGTTTTCGTATCGACAACCCACGAGAGAGGTTCTCTCGGGAGCCCATACTACACAACCTCGCTAACTTAAGTTTGTACTCGAAAGCCCGGGTATAGAGCTTTTCCCTCAAGTTCTTTTGCAAAGTATCGATCCAAATTATAGTACCAAGGAGCCACAAGATATATAATATGGAATGCGATAAAGAAAGCGATAAAAGTAAACAAACAAGGCATAGAAGCAAACATCCAAACAAACGCGGGAACCTAGACTAGGCTTGACTCGCATAGGGGTGAACCAGTCCCCAGCAGAGTCGCCAGCTGTCGTACCCCGAAAAATACGACCTCACGCGATCCGAATGGACGGAGCCGCGCGCCGGACGGACTGAAGAGTCGCCACCTAATTCTATTTATTCCCGAATAGGGAAAGGGGAGATATAGATACAACCCGGGAGGAAAAGGATGAGGACAAAGGTCAACGGAACCATTGCCTGGGTTCGGGAGTCGGTTATGCAGGGGGAAGGTATTAGCACCCCCTACATCCATCGTACTCGATGGGAACCATCTAAGTTAACGCGCATGAAAGGATGTCTATGCTTAAACGAATTGCTTGCTAGAGGGAAATGAGTTGAATTATAAGTTAGATTGAACCTAGGTGCTCGGCAAGGATTGAGATCCTCGTGCCTACGTACTCCCGTGTGCAATGGGAAAGTCAGAGCCTCGTAGTTCGGCCTACTACTGGTAAGGGTTGTTCGATTTTATTACCTTTCGTCGATGAAAGGGTTTAGGAGTTGAAATGTACTAAAGACTATGGATAGTTTATCTCGCCCAACAAGACGAGTGTCCTGCGTCGAAATAATCGGAGCGAGTAACGAAAGCTCGTTATCCCCCTTTCTACCGCTTAAGGCTCGTGGCGTACAAATCTTCTCGTATTATTAAAATGTGTTTTTATTTCCTAAAGCCGCTTGACGTTGGATCAAGGGTTTGGATCTAATCGAAACATTTTGGTTTTTTTGGAGGTTAAAGGGTAAATGCAAATGGAGTTTATTTTTGTAGTTTTGTCAGCGAGACACGAATCGCTCGGCTCGCAAAGGTGGAGTGGATCCTAAACGAAAAAGATGGCTGGAAAATAAAGTGCAAGTGTGCAAGTGCAATCGCTTGGCGTTGGACCAAGGATTCAGAAATAAAATGCGAGAAATAAAAGTGCGTACAAATTAATGGGAGAGGGGTACAAAATAAATACAGGGGATTGCGAGAAATAAATGGTCTCGTTGTAATTAGCCCAAGAGAAAGCGTGTGTGCAGTGTGTTTGAACTATTCGAAGGCGTTCGGCCTGTTTATTTGGGACGCAACTATTTGAAGGCGTTGGACCTTTTTCGAGCGCAACTATTCGAAGGCGTTGGACCTTTTCGGGACGCGACGAAATTTGGTTCGTGAACTGCCTTAGAATCGGTTCAAAATGGGAACCATTCTATAAGGAGTCGAATCGTAATTTTTTAATGAGAAAATAAATGAATGAATTGAATCGCGAAATATTAAATAAAATAATAAATTGAATATCTAAATAAATTAAATAATGTGGAAAATAATGAATAAAATAAATTGAATTATATTACAATTTTGTTCAAAATAAAAATAATAGAATAAAAATAAAAGAGGGCCTCATATTGACCGCTCATCTCCGATTAAATGTAATCGGGCGAAAAACAGCCTTTTATTATATCATCGGCCCATAATAAAAGCAATTTCAAAATTATAAAAACAAATTCTTTTTCAGAATAAACATATATATATATATATATATATATATATATATATATATATATATATATATATATATATATATATATATATATATATATATATATATATATATATATATATATATATATATATATATATATATATATATATATATATATATATATATAAAAAGTTATAATAGTAAAACAAGAAATGAAGTGCCATAGTTAATTAAACTTATAAATCTTAACTAAAATTATAATAATGATAAGTAAATAAATAAACTTTAAGAAAAACTGAAAGGGGAAGGCGCTGTGGTGTACACCAGTATCAAGGGTGGTCTTTAGAACTCACCAACCAACACTGAAAACCAATAAAAGCTATGATAAAATAATGTCTAAAAAATAAAGTAAAAGGTATCAATGGTCACATACAAATTACATATGCTTTTCCTGCTACTCTTATCTTTATCTTTGGAAACGTGAAATTAATATTGGAAAATTAACTCATTAAAACAAATCAAATATTAGTTTTATATAAAAGGTAAATGTAACAAAATTCTTAAAGGATACAGCTCACACAACACCTTATCACATCAGGAGAGAGAGAAACGACTCACCCCTACTGTGGTCTTCGCGGCGGCTGGTTGAATGGGTCGCGGTTTGTTCGGATTCGCCGGTCTCGTCTCGAATCTCTCTCCCTCTCTCGCGGCAAGCTTCCAATCACGGCGATGGTGGGTGTTTGTGATGTTTGAGACCCGGCGTCGAAGGTGGTTCTGATTGTTGGGTTGGAGGTTCGATTTCGCGTTCTGTGGCTTCAACGATCTGAAATCGCTTTCTCAGTTTCCTTCTTCTCTGCGGATTTGTCACAGGTTTTGCGGTGGACGATTTGGCGAGCGGTTTTGTGTTTTGGTCGCGAGGCTAAGGGTTGCTATTTGCGGTGAGGTGCGTTTGGGGTGAGGTTTCGGAACTGTGAAGGTTTGGTTTTTTGCGTGCGATTTGCTGTGTTTGGTTGAGATGATTTTTGGCGGTGAAGCTCGCAGTGGGTGTTTTGGATGGTTGAAGAAGGGTTGGCGGACGGAAGTGGTGATGGAAGATGATGATGAGGTTTGCGATAGCTGACTTGCGGTCTGTTTTCGCACAGTGAGATTCACAGATTTTGGGTTGCTGCGGTTTCGAATGGTTTTGTGTTGCGGAGTTTCGCGGCGATTCTGTTAGCTTTTTCGGTTTCGGATTTGATGGTGAGGTTTTGATTCGTGGTGGCTTAACATAAAAGGTGGTTTGAAGTTTGTGGTTTCGGCTTATTTTCTTATCTGAGTTTTTCTGTGTTTTGTTATGGAGGGCTGGTGGCTTTTTTTTGTTTATGTGTATTTGCGATTCTGTTTCGTAAAAGGGGGCGGAGAGATTGATGAAGAGTTGTTATGGGTGTTCAGTTCAGGATATGTGATGGTTTGTGGTTGTTATTTGAAAGTTTTTTATTTCTATTTTGAAACTTGGATTGTGAAATTTTTTTTGCAGAGTTTGTAGAGGGCTTTCCAAGCTTCTGGTTGAAGGAGAAAAGAATGAGTTAAATAGAGTGTGTCTAAAAGGGTGTTATGGGAATATTTGGGAAAAAAGAAGCTGTGAATTTGTTGAGGTGCTGAAGGTTAGTTGGTAGTGGAATTGGTGGACTGTAATTTGTGTAACGAAAATTATGTGTGTGTGGTGTACGAAAGATTCTTTGTTTTGATGTTGTGAAGAATTGTGAGTGGGGTAGTGTGAAATCGTACAGAATTGAAGTGGTGGTCCTAGGAGTGAAAAATACTGTGTTGGAATAAAAACGTAACTGCAAATGTGATAATGAAAAAGGCTATATGGATTAATAATCTTAATAATAATGAATATAATGCCAACACTTATAATAATAATAATAATAATACTAATAACAATATTAATTAATAAACAAAATAATAATAATAATAATAATAATAATAATAATAATAAAAAATGAATAATGATAATAATAACAATAAAATTAATAATAATAATAATAATAGGTAAATATTTAGGAAAATGATAAAAATGAAATTTCTAGAGAATTTTTATGATAAAAATAAAATGGGATTGAATTTGGAATGTGGACTAATAATAAAAAAAATAGAAAATGGTCTAAAAAGATAAAAAATTGGATGTATGGCTAATAAATTTGGATAAATAAATAAAAAAAGGTTTGATTTATAATAATAATAAACATGATAAAAGAAACAATAGAAGTATTAATAACATAAAAATGAGAATGAAATTTGGATAGTAAAAGAAATACAAATGAAAAAAAGTATTAATAACATATTAAATATTTTGGATTTTTTTTTTGAAATAATGGCTAGACAGAAAAAATGAAAATAATGCGGGTAGGACAAGTTTGGGGTATGACAGCTAGCAGTCAGATATAACAAGCTTCCAATCATACTTCTGTATAGGCTTTGATCTACATTCTCACCCTTGTCATCTTTAGTTAGCTTTAAATGTGTGGGGGCAGGAGTTCTCTTATGAGTAGCACTGTCCATCCCAAATTTCTTGACTATGTTCTTAGGATACTTGCTTTGGGAAATGAACATGGAGTCCTCCATTTGCTTTATTTGCAGTCTAAGAAAGTAGGTTAATTCTCCTACTAGGCTCATTTCAAATTCAGATTCCATCTGGTTGACAAAATGTTTGACCATCCTGTCTGACATCCCACCAAAGACAATGTCATCTACATATATTTGAGCAATCATGACATTTCCTTCTTCATCTTTAACAAACAAGGTTTTGTCAATTCCACCTTTCCTGTACCCTTGCTTAATAAGAAAAGTAGTCAGCCTTTCATACCATGCTCTTGGAGCTTGCTTCAGACCATAGAGAGCCTTCTTTAGTTTGTATACATGATTTGGACAGCTTGGATCAACAAATCCTTTAGGCTGTTCTACATATACCTCTTCATTAAGATAACCATTTAAAAAGGCACTTTTCACATCCATTTGAAATAGCTTGAATTTTAAGATACAAGCAATTCCCAAAAGTAGTCTGATTGATTCAAGCCTTTCTACTGGTGCAAAGGTTTCATCAAAGTCTACTCCTTCAATTTGTGTGTATCCTTGAGCTACAAGTCTAGCTTTGTTCTTTGTAACAACTCCTTGCTCATTTGACTTGTTCTTATACACCCATTTAGTTCCAATCACATTTATGTCATCAGGTCTAGGAACAAGGTTCCACACTTCATTCCTTGTGAATTGACCTAATTCCTCTTGCATAGCACAAATCCAGTATTCATCAGTAAGAGCTTCCTTGATGTTTTTAAGTTCTATTTTAGAAACAAAACAGGAACCTGAAATCACTTCTCTTGATCTAGTGCTTACACCTCTGTTGGGATCACCAATTATCAAATCTTTGGGATGATCCTTCTGGATTCTGATGGAGGGAGGTTTGCTGAATTGTTCTGTCCTTGCATCAGTTTGAGTGAAGTCAGAATGATCACTCTTTTCTTCAGCTTCAATCTTGATATCAGCAGATGTTCCAACATCTTCTGGGACATCTGTAGGAGCATCATCAATTATCACATTTACGGACTCCATGATAACCTTGGTTCTAGAATTAAATACTCTATATGCTCTGCTATTTATAGAGTATCCAAGAAAAATCCCTTCATCACTTTTAGGATCCATTTTTCTTCTTTGCTCCCTATCTGCCAGAATATAACAGTTACTTCCAAACACATGGAAGTACTTAACTGTGGGTTTTCTGCCCTTCCAGACTTCATAGATTGTGGACAAAGTTCCTTTCCTTAGAGTAACTCTGTTATGGATGTAACAAGCTGTGTTCATAGCTTCAACCCAGAAGTACAAAGGTAATTTTTTAGCATGGATCATAGCTCTTGCTGATTCTTGAATAGTTCTATTCTTCCTCTCAACAATCCCATTCTGTTGAGGAGTGATTGGTGAAGAATAATCATGATTGATTCCTTCTGAAGAACAGAAATCTAAGAATTTTTGGTTCTCAAATTCTTTTCCATGATCACTTCTTATTCTGATCACACAGCTGGCTTTTTCCCTTTGTATTCTTTGGCATAAGGTCTTACCACCAAGGCTCTCAACCTGCATAGGTCCCATAAGATCCATATGCAATAGTTCCAAAACTTTGGAAGTTGTCAGATGTTGGAGCTTTGGATGGGACATCTTGGTTTGCTTGCCTATTTGACATTCACCACATATTTTGCCATCATCAATCTTCAGTTTAGGAATACCTCTCACAACATCCATATATATGATCTTCTTTATGCCTCTGAAATAAAGATGACCTAGTCTTTGGTGCCATAGTTTCACTTCTTCTTCTTTAGCTAAAGAGCAAGTTGAAGTGAGACTGAAGTCTTGAGGTTCCCACATGTAACAGTTGTCTTTAGATCTGGCTCCTCTCATGACAACCTTTTGTTCTTTGTTAGACACTATGCATTCAGTTTTGGTAAAGTTTACACTGTACCCTTGATCACATAATTGACTTATGCTGATCAGGTTAGCAGTTAAACCTTTAACCAGCAGCACATCATCTAGTCTTGGTACATCTGGACAGTCCAAGGTCCCAACTCCCTTGATTTCTCCTTTAGCTCCATCTCCAAAGGTTACATATCTGGATGAATGTGACTTTAAGTCTACTAGCAGATTCTTCAATCCAGTCATGTGTCTTGAACATCCACTGTCAAAGTACCAGTCTTCTTTAGCTGATACTCTTAGTGATGTATGTGCTATATATGCAACACCTTTCTTTGACCATTTGAGTTGAGATTTCTTTTGATACCTCTGCCCTGTGTATTGTTCATCAGTAGAGCTCCAAGGTTGTTTGTTGATCTTGTTCTTGGGCATGTAGCTTTGAGCAGTATGAAGACTAGCTTTTGGTCTCCATACCTTCTTGATGACCTCTGTCTTCTGCTTAGGGGGTTGCTGATCGCTTTGATGTCTATGCAGCACTTTCTTGATGACTTCTATCTTCTGCTTAGGAGGTTGCTGATACATCTGATTTGGATATCCATGCAACTTATAGCAATGAGGTTTGATATGTCCAAATCTTCCATAATGATGACATCTCCATCTTTGATACTTCTTCTTCATTATGTTCTTTTCAGAATGTTGAGACATCTGTTGGGACATCTTGTTTGACTGTATGGACTTTGAAGTAGTTTTGCTAGAGCTAGCTTCATCCTTATGAACTATGTTAAATCCCAGTCCACTTTTATCCCCTGAATGCTTATTGTTGTTGAGAATAACATCCAGTGTACTTGAGCTACTGTTCAGCATTCTAACAGATTTGGACATGTGTTCCAACTTGGAGTTGAGAAGACTTACTTCACTTTTCAAGGTGTCAATGATCTCTAGATCACTTGCTTTTTCATCCTTTAGAACCTCAATCTGCTTCTTTAGCTTTATATTCTCCCTGCATATTTCAGTGCTTCTTTTGACTAGTTCTCTGAATGATTGCTCAAGTTCTTCAAAAGTAAGTTCCCCATCACTGGATTCACTTTCAGATTCACATAATCCAGCTAGAGTAGTGATATGCTTAGCTGATTCTTCTTCTGAATCACCTCCCGAGTCTTCATCAGACCAGGTTACAGAGAGACCTTTCTTTTGCCTTTTTAAATAGGTAGGACATTCATTTCTGATGTGTCCATATCCTTCACATCCATGGCATTTAATCCCTTTTTCTTGACTGGTCTTTTCATCATAAGTTGACTTTCTATCATAAGGTCTTTTGTTCTCAGAAGAGTTTGTGTATCTTCCACTTGGTCTGGACTTGTTTTCCATATTTCTGAGAATCTTTTTGAATTGCCTTCCAAGCATAGCAATGTTGTCTGATAAGCTTTCACCAGTTTCTGATTCATCATTTTCTTCTTCTTCATCAGTATTTGTTACCAAGGCTATGCTTTTGTTCTTCTTTACACTTGTGTCATTCATTCCCATCTCAAATGTTTGAAGAGAGCCAATGAGCTCTTCAACTTTCATTGTGCATATGTCTTGAGCTTCTTCTATTGCTGTGACTTTCATGTCAAATCTTTTTGGCAAAGATCTGAGAATCTTTCTTACAAGCTTTTCATCAGTCATCTTTTCTCCCAAGGCTCTAGAAGTATTGGCTATTTCTAAGATGTTCATGTAGAATTCATGAATTGTCTCATCTTCCTTCATTCTCAAGTTTTCAAACTTGGTGGTGAGAAGTTGAAGTCTTGACATCTTTACCTTTGATGTTCCTTCATGAGTTGTTTTGAGAGTGTCCCAAACATCTTTGGCCAGCTCACAGTGATGCACAAGTCTAAAGATGTTCCTATCAATGCCATTGAATAAATCATTTAAGGCCTTGGAGTTGCCTAGTGCCGAGTATTCTTCCTCCTTACTCCATTCTTCTTCCGGTTTCAACACTTTTGCTCCATCTTTGGTGTCTTGGACAGGATGTTCCCATCCAATGTTGACTGCTCTCCAGGCCCTGTTGTCAAGTGATCTTAAGAATGCAATCATTCTTGGCTTCCAGTAGTCATAATTAGATCCATCCAGTATAGGTGGTCTATTTACTGATCCTATATCTCTGTCCATGTTTCCAGAATTTGTATTCCCTAGATCTCACCCAGTATAAACAGGCAGGGTGCCTGCTCTGATGCCAATTGAAATTCTGTGATCAGGTATGAGATGTCGAATGAGATGTTCCAACACTTGACAAATTTTACCAAAACTTAAAGTGCAAGAAAATTAAACAACACAGTAGTTTGTTAACCCATTTCAGTGTATAACCACACTTACATCTGGAGGCTACCAAGCCAGGAGGAAATCCACTATAAGTAATATTAATTCTAGACTTAAACCACCCAGTTTAATCTTTCACTTAATATCTACCCAATGCAATTTCTACCTAAGACACAACTTAGATATGAGTACCTACTCACTCCCCCTCAATCACACAGTGATCTTGTTTACAAGTTTAATAAAATTGAAGTCATACTTCAAACAAAACAGCTTGATCTTACTTCACAGTTTCAATCAAGTAACAAATACACTTTTACTTAAAAGCTCATAAAGTGGTACAATAAAAACAACCTGCTATTAAAACACACAACACCCTATTTTGTCTTCTGAAATGATACGAGACTTTTCAGATCATTTATATATGTTAAGAGGGAATGTTATGATGGTAGTCCATGCAAAACAATTATCTGAAAACTAGATTCTATGAAACTTTTAGAAATGCAAGTTTCGGCCAAAAAATCATAATATATTATACACTAGTTTATACTAGTTTCGGTCAAAAATCAAATTAAATCGGGGACTGTTCGAAATGATACGAAACTTCACATATTATTTATATATTTCAAGAGGGAAGGTTATGATGGAAGTCCATGCAAAAAATAACCGGAAAATTAGATTCAATGAAACTTTTCGAAATGCAAGTTAAGGTAAAAAATCATAGTATATTATACACTATTTTCGGTCAAAAAAATCAAATTTAATTGGGGACTATTTGAAATGATACGATACTTTTCAGACCATTTATAAATGTTAAGAGGGAAGGTTATGATGGTAGTCCATGCAAAAAAATCATATGAAAATTAAGTCGGGGACTGTTTGAAATGATACAAAACTTCACATATCATAATATATAATTTCAGTCAAAGATAAAATTAAGTCGGGGACTATTTGAAATGATACGAAACTTCACATATCATTTATATAATTTACGAGGGTAGGTTATGATGGAAGTCCATGCAAAAAGTCATCGGAAAATTAGATTCTATGAAATTTTTGGAAATGCAAGTTTCGGTCAAAAATCCTAGTATATTATACACTAGTTTCGGTTAAAAAAATCAAATTTAATTGGGGACTATTTGAAATGATACGAGACTTTTCAGATCATTTATATATGTTAAGAGGGAAGGTTATGATGGTATTCCATGCAAAAAAATCATCTGAACACTAGATACTATGAAACTTTTCAAAATGCAAGTTTCGGCCAAAAAATCACAATATATTATACACTAGTTTATACTAGTTTCGGTCAAAAATCAAATTAAATAGGGGACTGTTCGAAATGATACGAAACTTCACATATCATTTATATGTTTTATGAGGGAAGGTTATGATGGAAGTCCATGCAATAAATCATAGGAAAATTATATTCTATGAATCTTTTTGAAATGCAAGTTAAGGTCAATAATCATAGTATATTATACAATAGTTTCGGTCAAAAAAATCAAATTTAATTGGGGACTATTTGAAATGATAAGAGACTTTTCAGATCATTTATATATGTTAAGAGGGAATTTTATGATGGTAGTCCATGCAAAACAATTATCTGAAAACTAGATTCTATGAAACTTTTAGAAATGCAAGTTTTGGCCAAAAAATCATAATATATTATACACTAGTTTATACTAGTTTCGGTCAAAAATCAAATTAAATCGGGGACTGTTCGAAATGATACCAAACTTCACATATCATTTATATATTTCAGGAGGGAAGGTTATGATGTATGTCCATGCAAAAAATCATAGGAAACTTAGATTCTATAAAACTTTTCGAAATGCAAGTTAAGGCCAAAAAATCATAATATATTATACATTAGTTTATACTAGTTTCGTTCAAAAATCAAATTAAATAGGGGACTGTTCGAAATGATACGAAACTTCACATATCATTTATATATTTTACGAGGGAAGGTTATGATGGAAGTCCATGCACAAAATCATCGGAATATTAGTTTCTATGAATTATTCGAAATGCAAGTTTCGGTCAAAAATCCTAGTATATTATCCACTAGTTTCGGTCAAAAAAATCAAATTTAATTGGGGACTATTTGAAATGATACGAGACTTTTCAGATCATTTATATATGTTAAGTGGGAAGGTTATGATGGTAGTCCATGCAACAAAATCATCTAAAAACTAGATTCTATGAAACTTTTCAAAATACAAGTTTCGGCCAAAAAATCATAATATATTATACACTAGTTTATACTAGTCTCGGTCAAAAATCAAATTAAATAGGGAACTGTTCGAAATGATATAAAACTTCACATATCATTTATATATTATGAGGGAAGGTTATGATGGAAGTCCATGCAAAAAATCATAGGAAACTTAGATTCTATGAAACATTTCGAAATGCAAATTAAGGTCAACAATCATAGTATATTATACACTAGTTTCGGTCAAAAAAATCAAATTTAATTGGGGACTATTTGAAATGATACGAGACTTTTCAGACCATTTATAAATGTTAAGAGGGAAGGTTATGATGGTAGTACATGCAAGAAAATCATATGAAAACAAGATTCTATCAAACTTTTCGAAATGCAAGTTATGGCCAAAAAATCATAATATATTATACACATTTTATACTAGTTTCAGTCAAAGATAAAATTAAGTCGGGGACTGTTTGAAATGATACGAAACTTCACATATCATTTATATAATTTACGAGGGAAGGTTATGATGGAAGTCCATGCAAAAAGTCATCGGAAAATTAGATTCTATGAAATTTTTTGAAATGCAAGTTTCGGTAAAAAATCCTAGTATATTATACACTAGTTTCGATTAAAAAAATCAAATTTAATTGACGACTATTTGAAATGATACGAGACATTACAGATTATTTATATATGTTAGGAGGGAAGGTTATGATGGTAGTCCATTCAAAAAAATCATTTGAAAACTAGATACTATGAAACTTTTCAAAATGCAAGTTTCGGCCAAAAAATTACAATATATTATACACTTGTTTATACTAGTTTCGGTCAAAAATCAAATTAAATAGGGGACTGTTCGAAATGATACAAAACTTCACATATCATTTATATATTTTACGAAGGAAGGTTATGATGGAAGTCCATGCACAAAATCATCGGAAAATTAGTTTCTATGAATATTTCCAAATGCAAGTTAAGGTCAAAAATCATAGTATATTATACACTAGTTTCGGTCAAAAAAATCAAATTTAATTGGGGAATATTTGAAATGATATGAGACTTTTCAGATCATTTATATATGTTAAGAGGGAAGGTTATCATGATAGTCCATGCAAAAAAATCATCTGAAAACTAGATTCTATGAAACTTTTCAAAATGCAAGTTTCGGCCAAAAAATCATAATATATTATACACTAGTTTATACTAGTTTCGGTCAAAAATCAAATTAAATAGGGGACTGTTCGAAATGATACGAAACTTCACATATCATTTATATATTTTATGAGGGAAGGTTATGATGGAATTCCATGCAATAAATTATATGAAAATTAGATTCTATGAATCTTTTCGAAATGCTAGTTAAGGTCGATAATCATATTATATTATACAATAGTTTCGGTCAAAAAAATCAAATTTAATTGGGGACTATTTGAAATGATAAGAGACTTTTCAGATCATTTATGTATGTTAATAGGGAAGGTTATGATAGTAGTCCATTCAAAACAATTATCTGAAAACTAGATTCTATGAAACATTTAGAAATGCAAGTTTCGGCCAAAAAATCATAATATATTATACACTAATTTATACTAGTTTCAGTCAAAAATCAAATTAAATCGGGGACTATTCGAAATGATACGAAACTTCACATATCATTTATATATTTCAAGAGGGAAGGTTATGATGGAAGTCCATGCAAAAAATAATCGGAAAATTGGATTCAATGAAACTTTTCGAAATGCAAGTTAAGGTAAAAAATCATAGTATATTATACACTATTTTCGGTCAAAAAAATCAAATTTAATTGGGGACTATTTGAAATGATACGAGACTTTTCAGATCATTTATGTATGTTAAGAGGGAATGTTATGATGGTAGTCCATGCAAAACAATTATCTGAAAACTAGATTCTATGAAACATTTAGAAATGCAAGTTTCGGCCAAAAAATCATAATATATTATACACTAATTTATACTAGTTTCAGTCAAAAATCAAATTAAATCGGGGACTATTCGAAATGATACGAAACTTCACAGATCATTTATATATTTCAAGAGGGAAGGTTATGATGGAAGTCCATGCAAAACATAATCGGAAAATTAGATTCAATGAAACTTTTCGAAATGCAAGTTAAGGTAAAAAATCATAGTATATTATACACTATTTTCGGTCAAAAAAACCAAATTTAATTGGGGACTATTTGAAATGATACGAGACTTTTCAGAACATTTATAAATGTTAAGAAGGAAGGCTATGATGGTAGTCCATGCAAAAAAATCATATGAAAACTAGATTCTATCAAACTTTTCGAAATGCAAGTTATGGCCAAAAAATCATAATATATTATACACAGTTTATACTAGTTTCAGTCAAAGATAAAATTAAATCGGGGACTGTTTGAAATGATACGAAACTTCACATATCATTTATATAATTTACGAGGGAAAGTTATATTGGAAGTCCATGCAAAAAGTCATCGGAAAATTAGATTCTATGAATTTTTTTGAAATGCAAGTTTCGGTCAAAAATCCTAGTATATTATACACTAGTTTCGGTCAAAAAAATCAAATTTAATTGGAGACTATTTGAAATGATACGAGACTTTTCAGATTATTTATATATGTTAAGAGGGAAGGTTATGATTGTAGTCCATACAAAAAAATCATCTGAAAACTAGATTCTATGAAACTTTTCAAAATACAAGTTTCGGCCAAAAAATCATAATATATTATACATTAATTTATACTAGTTTCGGTCAAATCTCAAATTAAATAGGAGACTGTTCGAAATGATACAAAACATCACATATCATTTATATATTTTGCGATGGAAGGTTATGATGGAAGTCCATGCAAAAAATCATAGGAATCTTAGATCATTTATAAGGTCAATAATCATATTATATTATACACTATTTTCGGTCAAAAAAATCTAAATTAATTGGACACTATTTGATATGATACGAACTTTTTAGATCATTTATACATGTTAAGAGGGAATGTTATCATGGTAGTCCATGCAAAAAAATGATCTGAAAACTAGATTCTATAAAACTTTTAGAAATGCAAGTTTCGGCCAAAACATCATAATATATTATACACTAGTTTATACTAGTTTCGGTCAAAAATCAAATTAAATCGGGGAATGTTCGAAATGATACGAAACTTCACATATCATTTATATATTTCAAGAGGGAAGGTTATGATAGAAGTCCATGCAAAAAATCATCGGAAAATTAGATTCAATGAAACTTTTCGAAATGCAAGTTAAGGTAAAAAATCATAGTATATTATACACTATTTTCGGTCAAAAAAATCAAATTTAATTGGGGACTATTTGAAATGATACGAGACTTTTAAAATCATTTATAAATGTTAAGAGGGAAGGTTATGATGGTAGTCCATACAAAAAAATCATATGAAAACTAGATTCTATGAAACTTTTCGAAATGCAAGTTTCGGCTAAAAATCATAATATATTATACACAGTTTATACTAGTTTCGGTCAAAGATAAAATTAAGTCGGGGACTGTTTGAAATGATACGAAACATTACATATCATTTATATAATTTACGAGGGAAGGTTATGATGGAAGTCCATGCAAAAAGTCATCGGAAAATTAGATTCTATGAAATTTTTCGAAATGTAAGTTTTGGTCAAAAATCCTAGTATATTATACACTAGTTTCGGTCAAAAAAATCAAATTTAATTGGGGACTATTTGAAATGATACAAGACTTTTCAGATCATTTATATATGTTAAGAGGGTAGGTTATGATGGTAGTCCATACAAAAAAATCATCTGAAAACTAGATTCTATGAAACTTTTCAAAATACAAGTTTCGGCCAAAAAATCATAATATATTATACATTAATTTATACTAGTTTCGGTCAAAATTTCAAATTAAATAGGAGACTGTTCGAAATGATACGAAACATCACATATCAATTATATATTTTACGAGGGAAGGTTATGATGGAAGTCCAGGCAAAATATCATAGGAATCTTAGATTCTATGAAACTTTTCGAAATGCAAGTTAAGGTCAATAATCATAGTATATTATACACCATTTTTGGTAAAAAAAAAACTAAATTAATTGGACACTATTTGAAATGATACGAGACTTTTCAGATCATTAATACATGTTAAGAGGGAAGGTTATCATGGTAGTCCATGCAAAAAAAATAATCTGAAAACTAGATTCTATGAAACTTTTCAAAACACACGTTTCGGCCAAAAAATCATAATATATTATACACTAGTTTATACTAGTTTCGGTCAAAAATCAAATTAAATATGTGACTGTTCGAAATGATACGAAACTTTACATATCATTTATATATTTTTAAAGGTAAGGTTATGATGGAAGTCCATGCAAAAAATCATAGGAAATTAGATTCTATGAAACTTTTCGAAATGCAAGATAAGGTCAACAATCATAGTATATTATACACTAGTTTCAGTCAAAAAAATCAAATTTAATTGGGGACTATTTGAAATGATACAAGACTTTTCAGATCATTTATATATGTTATGAGGGAAGGTTGTGATGGTAGTCAATATAAAAAAATCATCTGTAAACTAGATTCTATAAAACTTTTAGAAATGCAAGTTTCGGCCAAAAAATCATAATATATTATACACTAGTTTATACTAGTTTCGGACAAAAATCAAATTAAATCGGGGAATGTTCGAAATGATACGAAACTTCACATATCATTTATATATTTCAAGAGGGAAGGTTATGATAGAAGTCCATGCAAAAAATCATCGGAAAATTAGATTCAATGAAACTTTTCGAAATGCAAGTTAAGGTAAAAAATCATAGTATATTATACACTATTTTCGGTCAAAAAAATCAAATTTAATTGGGGACTATTTGAAATGATACGAGACTTTTCAAATCATTTATAAATGTTAAGAGGGAAGGTTATGATGGTAGTCCATGCAAAAAAATCATATGAAAACTAGATTCTTTGAAAATTTTCGAAATGCAAGTTTCGGCTAAAAATCATAATATATTATACACAGTTTATACTAGTTTCGGTCAAAGATAAAATTAAGTCGGGGACTGTTTGAAATGATACGAAACATCACATATCATTTATATAATTTACGAGGGAAGGTTATGATGGAAGTCCATGCAAAACGTCATCGGAAAATTAGATTCTATGAAATTTTTCGAAATGCAAGTTTCGGTCAAAAATCCTAGTATATTATACATTAGTTTCGGTCAAAAAAATCAAATTTAATGGGAGACTATTTGAAATGATAAAAGACTTTTTAGATTATTTATATATGTTAAGAGTGAAGGTTATGATTGTAGTCCATTCAAAAAAATCATTTGAAAACTAGATTCTATGAAACTTTTTAAAATGCAAGTTTCGGCCAAAAAATCATAATATATTATACACTAGTTTATACTAGTTTTGGTCAAAAATCAAATTAAATAGGAGACTATTCGAAATGATACAAAACATCACATATCATTTATATATTTTACGAGGGAAGGTTATGATGGAAGTCCATGCAAAAAATCATAGGAAACTTTGATTCTATGAAACTTTTCGAAATGCAAGTTAAGGTCAATAATGATAGTATATTATACACTATTTTCGGTCAAAAAAATCTAAATTAATTGGTCACTATTTGAAATGATAAGAGACTTTTCAGATCATTTATACATGTTAAGAGGGGAGGTTAGCATGGTAGTCCATGCAAAAAAATGATCTGAAAACCAGATTCTATGAAACTTTTCAAAACACAAGTTTCGGCCAAAAAATCTTAATACATTATACACTAGTTTATACTAGTTTCGGTCAAAAATCAAATTAAATAGATGACTGTTCGAAATGATACGATACTTTACATATCATTTATATATTTTACGAGGGAAGATTATGATGGAAGTCCATGCAAAAAATTATAGGAAACTTAGATTCTATGAAACGTTTCTAAATACAAGTTAAGGTCAACAATCATAGTATATTATACACTAGTTTCGATCAAAAAAATAAAATTTAATTGGGGACTATTTGAAATGATACGAGACTTTTCAGATCATTTATATAGGTTAAGAGGGAAGGTTATGATGGTAGTCCATGCAAAAAAAATATCTAAAAACTTGATTCTATCAAACTTTTCAAAATACAAGTTTCGGCCAAAAAATCATAATATATTATACACTAGTTTATACTAGTTTCGGTCAAAAATCAAATTAAATAGGAGACTGTTCGAAATTATACGAAAATTTACATATCATTTATATATTTTACGAGGGAAGGTTATGATGGAAGTCCATGCAAATAATCATCGGAAAATTAGTTTTTATGAATTTTTCGAAATTCAAGTTTCGGTAAAAAATCCTAGTATATTATACACTAGTTTCTGTCAAAAAAATCAAATTTAATTGGGGACTATTTGAAATGATACGAGACTTTTCAGATCATTTATATATGTTAAGAGGAAACTGTTCAAAATGCAAGTTTCGGCAATTTAGGTGAAGAATCAAATTAAATAGGGGACTGTTCGAAATGATACGAAACTTCACATATCATTTATATATTTTACGAGGGAAGGTTATGATGGGAGTCCATGCAAAAAATCATAGTATATTATACACTAATTTCGGTCAAAAAAATCAAATTTAATTGGGGACTATTTGAAAAGATACGATACTTTTCAGATAATTTATATATAATAAGAGGGAAGGTGATGTAGTAGTCCATGCAAAAAAATTATCAGAAAACTAGATTCTATGAAGCTTTTCGAATGCAAGTTTTGACCAAAAAATCATAATATATTATAGACTAGTTTATACTAGTTTCGGTCAAGAATAAAACTAACTCGAGGATTGTTCGAAATGATACGAAATTTCTCATATCATTTATATATTTTACGAGGGAAGGTTATGATGGAAGTCCATGCAAAAAATCATCGGAAAATTAGATTCTATGAAACTTTTCGAAATGCAAGTTAAGGTCAAAAATCATAGTATACTATACACTAGTTTCGGTCAAAAAATCCAATTTAATTGGGGACTATTTGAAATGATACGAGACTTTTCAGATCATTTATAATTGTTAAGAGGGAAGGTTATGATTGTAGTCCATGCAAAAAAATCATCTGAAAACAAGATTCTATGAAACTTTTCGAAATACAAGTTTCGGCCAAAAAATCATAATATACACTAGTTTATACTAGTTTCGATCAAAAATAATATTAAATAGGGGATTGTTCTAAATGATACGAAACTTCACATATTATTTATATATTTTACGAGGGAAGGTTATGATGAAAGTCCGTGCTAAAAATCATCGGAAAATTAGATTCTATGAAACTTTTAGAAATGCAAGTTTAGGTAAAAAATCATAGTATATTATACACTAGTTTCGGTCAAAAAAATAAAATTTAATTGGTTACTATTTGAAAAGATAAGAGACTTTTCAGATCATTTATATATAAAAAGAGGGAAGGTTATGATGGTAGTCCATGCAAAAAAATTATCAGAAAACTAGATTCTATGAAGCTTTTCGAAATGCATGTTTTGGCCAAAAAATCATAATATATTATACACTAGTTTATACTAGTTTCGGTCAAAAATCAAATTAAATAGGGGAATGTTCGAAATGATACGAAACTTCACATATCATTAATATATTTTACGAGGGAAGGTTATGATGGAATCCCATGCAAAAAATTATCGGAAAATTAGATTCTATAAAATTTTTTGAAATCCAAGTTAAGGTCAAAAATCATAGTATATTATACACTAGTTTCGGTCAAAAAAATCAAATTTAATTGGGGATTATTTGAAATGATACGAGACTTTCGAGATCATTTATATATGTTAAGAGGAAAGGTATTGATGGTAGTCTATACAAAAAAAATCATCTGAAAATTAGATTCTATGAAACTGTTCGAAATGCAAGTTTCGGCCAAAAAATCATAATATATTATACACTAGTTTATACTAATTTCGGTCAAGAATCAAATTAAATAGGGGACAGTTCGAAATGATACGAAACTTCACATATCATTTATATATTTTACGAGGGAATGTTATGATGGAAGTCCATGCAAAAAATCATCGGAAAATTAGATTCTATGAAACTTTTCGAAATGCAAGTTAAGGTCAAAAATCATAGTATATTATACACTAGTTTCGGTCAAAAAAATTTATATTAATTGGGGACTATTTGAAATGATACGAGACTTTTCAGATCATTTATATATAATAAGAGGGAAGGTTATGGTGAAAGTCCATGCAAAAAAATCATCTGAAAACTAGATTCTATGAAACTTTTCGAAATGCAACTTTCGGCCTAAAAATCATAATATATTATACACTAGCTTATACTAGTTTCGGTCAAGAATCATATTAAATAGAGGATTGTTCAAAATGATACGAAACTTCACATATCATTTATATATTTTACAAGGGAAGGTTATGATGGAATTCCATGCAAAAAATCATTGGAAAATTAGATTCTATAAAACTTTTCGAATTGCAAATTAAGGTCAAAAATCATAGTATATTATAAACTAGTTTCGGTCAAAAAAAATCAAATTTAATTGGGGACTATTTGAAATGATACAAGACTTTTCAGATCATTTATATATAATAAATGGGAAGGTTGTGATGGTAGTCCATACAAAAAAATTATCTGAAATCTAGATTCTATGATACTTTTTGAAATGCAAGTTTTGGCCAAAAAATCATAATATATTATACACTAGTTTATTCTAGTTTCGGTCAAAAATCAAATTATATAGGGGACTGTTCGAAATGATACGAAACTTCACATATCATTTATATATTTTACGAGGGAAGGTTATGATGGAATCCCATGCAAAAAATCATCGGAAATTAGATTCTATGAAACTTTTTGAAATCCAAGTTAAGGTCAAAAATCATAGTATATTATACACTAGTTTCGGTCAAAAAAAATCAAATTTAATTGGGAACTATTTGAAATGATACGAGACTTTTCATATCATTTATATATGTTAAGATGAAAGGTAATGATGATAGTCCATACAAAAAAAAATCATCTGAAAACTAGATTGTTATAAACTGTTCGAAATGCAAGTTTCGGCCAAACAATTATAATATATTATACATAAGTTTATACTAATTTCGGTCAAGAATCAAATTAAATAGGGGACAGTTCGAGATGATATGAAACTTCACATATCATTTATATATTTTACGAGGGAATGTTATGATGGAAGTCCATGCAAAAAATCATCGGAAAATTAGATTCTATGAAACTTTTTGAAATGCAAGTTAAGGTAAAAAATAATAGTATATTATACACTAGTTTCGGTTTAAAAAATCAAATTTAATTGGGGACTATTTGAAAAGATACAAGACTTTTCAGATCATTTATATATAATAAGAGGGAAGGTTATTATGGTAGTCCATGCAAAAAAATTATCAGAAAAGTAGATTCTATGAAGCTTTTCGAAATGCAAGTTTTGTCCAAAAAATCATATATTATACACTAGTTTATACTAGTTTCGGTCAAGAATCAAACTAAATCGAGGATTGTTCGAAATGATACGAAACTGCACATATCATTTATATATTTTACGAGGGAAGGTTATGATGGAAGTCCATGCAAAAAATCATCGAAAAATTAGATTCTATGAAACTTTTCGAAATCCAAGTTAAGGTAAAAAATCATAGTATATTTTACACTAGTTTCAGTCAAAAAAATCAATTTTAATTGGGGATTATTTGAAATGATACGAGACTTCCCAGATCATTTATATATGTTAAGAGGAATGGATATAATGGTAGTCCATGCAAAAAAATCATCTGAAAACTAGAATCTATGAAACTTTTCGAAATGCAAGTTTCGGCCAAAAAATCATAATATATTATACACTAGTTTTACTTGTTTCGGTCAAGAATCAAATTAAATCGGGGATTATTCGAAATTATATGAAACTTCACGTATCATTTATATATTTTAAGAGGGAAGGTTATGATTGAAGTCCATGCAAAAAAGTATCGGAAAATTAGATTCTATAAAACTTTTCGAAATGCAATTTTCGGTCAAAAATCATAGTATATTATACTATAGTTTCGGTCAAAAATAATAAATTTAATTGGGACTAATTGAAATGATAAAAGATTTTTAAGATCATTTATATATGTTAAGAGGGAAGTTTATGATGGTAGTCCATGCAAAAAAAATCATCTGAAAACTAGATTCTATGATACTTTTCAAAATACAAATTTCGGCCAAAAAATCATAATATATTATACACTAGTTTATACTAGTTTCGGTCAAAAATCAAATTAAATCGGGAAGTGTTTGAAATGATACGAAAGTTCACATATTATTTTTATATTTTATGAGAGAAGATTATGATGGAAGTCCATGAAAAAAAATCATCAAAAATTAGATTCTATGAAACTTTTCGAAATGCAAGTTTCGGTCAAAAATCATATTATATTATACACTAGTTTCGGTCAAAAGAATCAAATTTAATTGGGGACTATTTGAAATGATACGAGACTTTTCATATCATTTATAAATGTTAAGCGGGAAGGTTATGATGGTAGTCCATGCAACAAAATAATCTGAAAACGAACTTCTATGAAACTTTTCGAAATGCAAGTTTCGGCCAAATAATCATAATATATTATACATTAGTTTCTACTAGTTTCGGTCAAAAATCAAATTAAATAGAGGACTATTCGAAATGATACGAAACTTCACATATCATTTATATATTTTACTAGGGAAGGTTATTATAGAAGTCCTTACAAAAAATCAACGGAAAAATAGATTCTAGGAAACTTTTCGAAATGCAAATTAAGGGCAAAAATCATAGTATATTATACACTAGTTTCGGTCAAAAAAATCAAATTTAATTGTGATTATTTGAAATGATACGAGACTTTTCAGATCATTTATATATGTTAAGAGGGAAGGTTATGAATGTAGTCCATGCAAAAAAATCATCTGAAAACTAGATTTTATGATACTTTTCGAAATGCAACTTTCGTCCAAAAAATCATAATATATTATACACTAGTTTATACAAGTTTCAGTCAAAAATCAAATTAAATAGAGGACTGTTCGAAATGATATGAAACTTCACATATCATTTATATATTTTAAAAGGGAAGGTTATGATGGTTTTCCATGCCAAAAATCATCGGAAAATTAGATTCTATGAAACTTTTCGAAATGCATGTTTCGGTCAAAAATCATAGTATATTATACACTAGTTTCGGTCAAAAAATCAAATTTAATTGGGGACTATTTTTAAATGATACGAGACTTTTCAGATCATTTATATATGATAAGAGGGAATGTTTATATGGTAGTCCATGCAAAAAAATTATCTAAAAACTAGATTCTATGATACTTTTCGAAATACAAGTTTCGGACAAAAAATCATAATATATTATACACTAGTTTATACAAGTTTCGAAACTTCACATATTATTAATATATTTTACGAGGGAAGATTATGATGGAAGTCCATGCAAAAAATCATCGGAAAATTAGATTCTATGAAACTTTTCAAAATGCAAGTTTTGGTCAAAAAACTAGTTTTGGTCAAAAATCAAATTAAATCGGGAAGTGTTCAAAATGAATCGAAAGTTCACATATCATTTATATATTTTACGTGGGAAGGTTATGATGGAAGTCCATGCAAAAAAATCATATGAAAATCAAATTTCGGTCAAAAAAATCAAATTTAATTGGGGACTATTTGAAATGATACGAGACTTTTTAGATCATTTATAAATGTTAAGAGGGAAGGTTATGATGGTAGTCCATGCAAAAAAGTCATCTGAAAATTAGATTCTATGAAACTTTTCGAAATGCAAGTTTCGGCCAAAAAAATCATAATATATTATACATTAGTTTATACTAGTTTCGGTCAAGAATCATATTAAATAGATGACTGTTCCAAATGATACGAAACTTCACATATCATTTATATATTTTACAAGGGAATGTTATGATGGAATTCCATGCAAAAAATCATCGGAAAATTATATTCTATGAAACTTTTCGAAATGCAAATTAAGGTAAAAAATCATAGTATATTATACATTAGTTTCGGTCAAAAAAATCAAATTTAATTGGGGATTATTTGAAATGATACGAGACTTTTCAGATCATTTATATATGTTAAGAGGGAAGGTTATGATTGTAGTCCATGCAAAAAACTCATCTGAAAACTAGATTCTATGATACTTTTCAAAATGCAACTTTCGGCCATAAAATCATAATATATTATACACTAGTTTATACTAGTTTCGGTCAAGAATCATATTAAATAGAGGATTGTTCGAAATGATATGAAACTTAACATATCATTTATATATTTTAAGAGGGAAGGTTATGATGGAATTCCATGCAAAAATCATCGGAAAATTAGATTCTATGAAACTTTTCGAAATGCAAATTAAGGTCAAAAATCATCGTATATTATACACTAGTTTCGGTCAAAAAAATCAAATTTAATTGGGGACTATTTGAAATGATACGAGACTTTTCAGATCATTTATATATGATATGAGGGAAGGTTGTGATGCTAGTCCATGCAAAAAAATCATCTGAAAACTAGATTCTATGATATTTTTCGAAATGCATGTTTCGGCCAAAACATCATAATATATTATACACTAGTTTATACTAGTTTCGATCAAAAATAATATTAAATAGGGGACTGTTCTAAATGATATGAAACTTCACATATTATTTATATATTTTACGAGGGAAGGTTATGATGGAAGTTTCGGTCAAAAATCATAGTATATTATACACTAGTTTCGGTCAAAAAAATCAAATTTAACTGGAGACTATTTGAAATGATAAGAGATTTTTCAGATCATTTATATATGTTAATAGGGAAGGTTATGATGGTAGTCCATGCAAAAAAATCATCTGAAAAATAGATTCAATGAAACTTTTTGAAATGCAAGTTTCGGCCAAAAATTCATAATATATTATACACTAGTTTATACTAGTTTCGGTCAAGAATCAAATTAAATAGGGGACTGTTCAAAATGATACGAAACTTCACATATCATTTATATATTTTACGAGGGTAGGTTATGATGGAAGTCAATGCAAAAAATCTTCGGAAAATTAGATTCTATGAAATGATACGAGACTTTTCAGATCTTATATATATATATGTTAAGAGGGAAGGATATAATGGTAGTCGAAGCAAAAAAAATCATCTGAAAACTAGATTCTATGATACTTTTCGAAATGCAAGTTTCGGCCAAAAAATCATAATATATTATACACTAGTTTATACTAGTTTCGGGCAAAAATTAAATTAAGTAGGGAACTATTCAAAATGATACGAAACTTCACATATCATTTATATATTTACGAGGGAAGGTTATGATGGAAGTCCATGCAAACAATCATCAGAAAATTAGATTCCATGAAACTTTTCAAAATGCAAGTTAAGGTCAAAAATCATAGTATATTATACATTTGTTTCGGTCAAAAAAATCAAATTTAATTGGAGACTATTTGAATTGATACGAGACTTTCAGATCATTTATAAATGTTAAGAGGGAAGATTATGATGGTAGTCCACGCAAAAAAATCATCTGAAAACTAGATTCTATGAAACTTTTCGAAATGCAAGTTTCGGCCAAAAAATAATAATATATTATACATTAATTTATACTAGTTTAGGTCAAGAATCATATTAAATAGAGGAATGTTCGAAATGATACGAAACTTCACATATCATTTATATATTTTACAAGGGAAGGTTATGATGGAATTTCATGCAAAAAATAATCGGAAAATTAGATTCTATGAAACGTTTCGAAATGCAAATTAAGGTCAAAAATCATAGTATATTATACACTAGTTTCGGTCAAAAAAATAATATTTAATTGGGGATTATTTTAAATGATACGAGACTTTTCAGATCATTTATATATGATAAGAGGGAAGGCTGTGATTGTAGTCCATGCAAAAAAATCATCTGAAAACTAGATTCAATGAAACTTTTCGAAATGCAAGTTTTGGCCAAAACTTCATAATATATTATACACTAGTTTATACTAGTTTCGTAGAAGAATCAAACTAAATCGAGGATTGTTCAAAATGATATGAAACTTCACATATCATTTCTATATTTTACGAGGAAAGGTTATGATGGAAGTCTATGCAAAAAATCATCGAAAAATTAGATTCTATGAAACTTTTTGAAATCCAAGTTAAGGTCAAAAATCATAGTATATTATACACTAGTTTCGGTCAAAAAAATCAAATTTAATTGGGGATTATATTAAATGATACGAGACTTTTCAGATCATTGATATATGATAAGAGGGAAGGTTTTGATGGTAGTCCATACAAAAAAATCATCTGAAAACTAGATTCAATGAAACTTTTCTAAATGCATGTTTCGGCCAAATAATCATAATATATTATACACTAGTTTATACTAGTTTCGGTCAAGAATTAAACTAAATCGAGGATTGTTCGAAATGATACGAAACTTCACATATCATTTATATATTTTACGAGGAAAGGTTATGATGGAAGTCCATGCAAAAAATCATCGAAAAATTAGATTCTATGAAACTTTTCGAAATCCAAGTTAAGGTCAAAAATCATAGTATATTATACACTAGTTTCGGTCAAAAAAATCAAATTTAATTGGGGATTATTTGAAATGATACGAGACTTTTCAGATCATTTATATATGTTAAGAGGGAAGGATATAATGGTAGTCCATGCAAAAAAATCATCTGAAAACTAGATTATATGATACTTTTCGAAATGCAACTTTCGGCCAAAAAATCATAATATATTATACACTAATTTATACTAGTTTCGGTCAAAAATTAAATTAAATAGGGGACTATTCGAAATGATACGAAACTTCACATATCATTTATATATTTTACGAGGGAAGGTTATGATGGAAGTCCATGCAAACAATCATCGGAAAATTAGATTCTATGAAACATTTCGAAATGTAAGTTAAGGTCAAAAATCATAGTATATTATACACTAGTTTCGGTAAAAGAAATCAAATTTAATTGGGGACTATTTGAAATGATATGAGACTTTTCAGAGCATTTATAAATGTTAAGAGGGAAGGTTATGATGGTAGTCCATGCAAAAAAATCATCTGAAAACTAGATTCTATGAAACTTTTCTAAATGCAAGTTTCGGCCAAAAAATAATAATATATTATACATTAATTTATATTAGTTTCGGTCAAGAATCATATTAAATATAGGACTGTTCGAAATGATATGAAACTTCACATATCATTTATATATTTTACGAGGGAAGGTTATGACGGAAGTCAATGCAAAAAATCATCGAAAAATTAGATTCTACGAAACTTTTCAAAATGCAAATTAAGGTAAAAAAAATCATAGTATATTATACACTAGTTTCGGTCAAAAAAATCAAATTTAATTGGGGATTATTTTAAATGATACGAGATTTTTCAGATCATTTATATATGTTAAGAGGGAAGGATATAATGGTAGTCCATGCAAAAAAATCATCTGAAAACTAGATTCTATGATACTATTCCAAATGCAAGTTTCGGCCAAAAAATCATAATATATTATACACTAGTTTATACTAGTTTCGGTCAAAAATTAAATTAAATAGGGGACTATTCGAAATGATACGAAATTTCATATATCATTTATATATTTTACGAGGGAAGGTTATGATGGAAGTCCATGCAAACAATCTTCGGAAAATTAGATTCTATGAAACTTTTCGAAATGCAAGTTAAGGTCAAAAATCATAGTATATTATACGCTAGTTTCGGTCAAAAAAATTAAATTTAATTCGGGACTATTTGAAATGATACGAGACTTTTCAGATCATTTATAAATGTTAAGAGGGAAGGTTATGATGGTAGTACATGCAAAAAAATCATCTGAAAACTAGATTCTATTAAACTTTTCGAAATGCAAGTTTCGGCCAAAAAATCATAATATATTATACATTAATTTATATTAGTTTCGGTCAAGAATCATATTAAATAGAGGACTGTTCGAAATGATACAAAACTTAACATATCATTTATATATTTTACAAGGGAAGGTTAAGATGGAAGTCCATGCAAAAAATCATCGGAAAATTAGATTCTATGAAACTTTTCAAAATGCAAATTAAGGTAAAAAATCATAAAATCATATTTAATAGGGGATTATTTGAAATGATACGAGACTTTTCAGATCATTTATATATGTTAAGCGGGAAGGTTATGATGGTAGTCCATGCAAATAAATCATCTTAAAACTAGATTCTATGATACTTTTCGAAATGCAACTTTCGGCCAAAAAATCATAATATATTATACACTTGTTTATACTAGTTTCGGTCAAGAATCATATTAAATAGAGGATTGTTCGAAATGATACGAAACTTCACATATCATTTACATATTTTACAAGGGAAGGTTATGATGGAATTCCATGCAAAAAATCATCGGAAAATTAGATTCTATGACACTTTTCGAAATGCAAATTAAGGTAAAAAATCATAGTATATTATACACTAGTTTCGGTCAAAAAAATCCAATTTAATTGGGGACTATTTGAATTGATACGAGACTTTTCAGATCATTTATATATTATAAGAGGGAATGTTGTAATGGTAGTCCATGCAAAAAAATCATCTGAAAACTAGATTCTATGATACTTTTCGAATTGCAAGTTTCGGCTAAAAAATCATAATATATTATACATTAGTTTATACTAGTTTCGGTCAAAAATTAAATTAAATAGGGGACTATTCGAAATGATACGAAACTTCAAATATCATTTATATATTTTACGAGGGATGGTTATGATGGAAGTCCATGCAAAAAATCATCGGAAAATTAGATTCTATGAAACTTTTTAAAATGCAAATTAAGGTAAAAAAATCATAGTATATTATACACTAGTTTCGGTCCAAAAAAATCATATTTAATTGGGTATTATTTGAAATGATACGAGACTTTTCAGATCATTTATAGATGTTAAGAGGGAAGGTTATGATGGTAGTCCATGCAAAAAAGCATCTGAAAACTAGATTCTATGATACTTTTCGAAATGCAACTTTCGGCCAAAAAATCATAATATATTATACACTAGTTTATACTAATTTCGGTCAAGAATCATATTAAATAGAGGATTATTCGAAATGATATGAAAATACACATATCATTTATATATTTTACAAGGGAAGGTTATGATGGAATTCCATGCAAAAAATCATCGGAAAATTAGATTCTATGAAACTTTTCGAAATGCAAATTAAGGTCAAAAATCATAGTATATTATACACTAGTTTCGGTCAAAAAATCATAATATATTATACACTAGTTTATACTAATTTCGATCAAAAATAATATTAAATAGGGGAATGTTCTAAATGATACGAAACATCACATATTATTTATATATTTTACGAGGGAAGGTTATGAAGGAAGTTTCAGTCAAAAATCATAGTATATTATACACTAGTTTCGGTCAAAAAAATCAAATTTAACTGGAGACTATTTGAAATGATACGAGACTTTTCAGATCATTTATATATGTTAATAGGGAAGGTTATGATGGTAGTCCATGCAAAAAAATCATCTGAAAACTAGATTCAATGAAACTTTTCGAAATGCAAGTTTTGGCCAAAAAATCATAATATATTATACACTAGTTTATACTAGTTTCGGTCAAGAATCAAATTAAATAGGGGACTGTTCAAAATGATACGAAACTTCACATATCATTTATATATTTTATGAGGGTAGGTTATGATGGAAGTCCATGCAAAAATTCATCGTAAAATTAGATTCTATGAATCTTTTCGAAATCCAAGTTAAGGTCAAAAATCATAGTATATTATACACTAGTTTCGGTCAAAAAAATCAAATTTAACTGGAGACTATTTGAAATGATACGAGACTTTTCAGATCATTTATATATGTTAAGAGGGAAGGATATAATGGTAGTCCATGCAAAAAAAATCATCTGAAAACTAGATTCTATGATACTTTTCGAAATGCAAGTTTCGGCCAAAAAATCATAATATATTATACACTGGTTTATACTAGTTTCGGGCAAAAATTAAATTAAATAGGGAACTATTCAAAATGATACGAAACTTCACATATCATTTATATATTTTACGAGGGAAGGTTATGATGGAAGTCCATGCAAACAATCATCAGAAAATTAGATTCTATGAAACTTTTCAAAAAGCAAGTTAAGGTCAAAAATCATAGTATATTATTCACTAGTTTCGGTCAAAAAAATCATATTTAATTGGGTATTATTTGAAATGATACGAGACTTTTCAGATCATTTATATATGTTAAGAGGGAAGGTTATGATGGTAGTCCATGCAAAAAAGCATCTGAAAACTAGATTCTATGATACTTTTCGAATTGCAACTTTCGGCCAAAAAATCATAATATATTATACACTAGTTTATACTAATTTCGGTCAAGAATCATATTAAATAGAGGATTATTCGAAATGAAATGAAACTTCACATATCATTTATATATTTTACAAGGGAAGGTTATGATGGAATTCCATGCAAAAAATCATCGGAAAATTAGATTCTATGAAACTTTTCGAAATGCAAATTAAGGTCAAAAATCATAGTATATTATACACTAGTTTCGGTCAAAAAAATCCAATTTAATTGGGGACTATTTGAATTGATACGAGACTTTTCAGATCATTTATATATGATAAGAGGGAATGTTGTAATGGTAGTCCATGCAAAAAAATCATCTGAAAACTAGATTCTATGATACTTTTCGAAATGCAAGTTTCGGCCAAAAAATCATAATATATTATACATTAGTTTATACTAGTTTCGGTCAAAAATTAAATTAAAAAGGGGACTATTCGAAATGATACGAAACTTCACATATCATTTATATATTTTACGAGGGATGGTTATGATGGAAGTTTCAGTCAAAAATCATAGTATATTATACACTAGTTTCGGTCAATAAAATCAAATTTAACTGGAGACTATTTGAAATGATACGAGCTTTTCAGATCATTTATATATGTTAATAGGGAAGGTTATGATGGTAGTCCATGCAAAAAAATCATCTGAAAACTAGGTTCAATGAAACTTTTCGAAATGCAAGTTTTGGCCAAAAAATCATAATATATTATACACTAGTTTATACTAGTTTCGGTCAAGAATCAAATTAAATAGGGGACTGTTCAAAATGATACGAAACTTCACATATCATTTATATATTTTACGAGGGTAGGTTATGATGGAAGTCCATGCAAAAAATCATCGTAAAATTAGATTCTATGAATCTTTTCGAAATCCAAGTTAAGGTCAAAAATCATAGTATATTATACGCTAGTTTCGGTCAAAAAAATCAAATTTAATTGGGGATTATTTGAAATGATACAAGACTTTTCAGATCATATATATATATATATATATATATATATATATATATATATATATATATATATATATATATATATATATATATATATATATATATATATATATATATATATATATATATATATATATATATATATATATATATATATATATATATATATATATATATATATATATATATATATATATATATATATATATATATATATATATATATATATATATATATATATATATATATATATATATATATATATATATATATATATATATATATATATATATATATATATATATATATATATATATATATATATATGTGTGTGTGTGTGTGTGTGTTAAGAGGGAAGGATATAATGGTAGTCCATGCAAAAAAAATCATCTGAAAACTAGATTCTATGATACTTTTCGAAATGCAAGTTTCGGCCAAAAAATCATAATATATTATACACTGGTTTATACTAGTTTCGGGCAAAAATTAAATTAAATAGGGAACTATTCAAAATGATACGAAACTTCACATATCATTTATATATTTTACGAGGGAAGGTTATGATGGAAGTCCATGCAAACAATCATCAGAAAATTAGATTCTAAGAAACTTTTCAAATAGCAAGTTAAGGTCAAAAATCATAGTATATTATACACTAGTTTCGGTCTAAAAAATCATATTTAATTGGGTATTATTTGAAATGATACGAGACTTTTCAGATCAATTATATATGTTAAGAGGGAAGGTTATGTGGTAGTGCATGCAAAAAAGCATCTGAAAACTAGATTCTATGATACTTTTCGAAATGCAACTTTCGGCCAAAAAATCATAATATATTATACACTAGTTTATACTAATTTCGGTCAAGAATCATATTAAATAGAGGATTATTCGAAATGATATGAAACTTCACATATCATTTATATATTTTACAAGGGAAGGTTATGATGGAATTCCATGCAAAAAATCATCGGAAAATTAGATTCTATGAAACTTTTCGAAATGCAAATTAAGGTCAAAAATCATAGTATATTATACACTATTTTCGGTCGAAAATATCAAATTTAATTGGGGACTATTTGAAATGATACGATACTTTTCAGAACATTTATATATGATATGAGGGAAGGTTGTGATGCTAGTCCATGCAAAAAAATCATCTAAAAACTAGATTCTATGATACTCTTCGAAATGCAAGTTTCGGCCAAAACATTATAATATATTATACACTAGTTTATACTAATTTCGATCAAAAATAATATTAAATAGGGGAATGTTATAAATGATACGAAACATCACATATTATTTATATATTTTACGAGGGAAGGTTATGATGGAAGTTTCAGTCAAAAATCATAGTATATTATACACTAGTTTCGGTCAATAAAATCAAATTTAACTGGAGACTATTTGAAATGATACGAGACTTTTCAGATCATTTATATATGTTAATAGGGAAGGTTATGATGGTAGTCCATGCAAAAAAATCATCTGAAAACTAGATTCAATGAAACTTTTCGAAATGCAAGTTTTGGCCAAAAAATCATAATATATTATACACTAGTTTATACTAGTTTCGGTCAAGAATCAAATTAAATAGGGGACTGTTCAAAATGATACGAAACTTCACATATCATTGATATATTTTACGAGGGTAGGTTATGATGGAAGTCCATGCAAAAAATCATCGTAAAATTAGATTCTATGAATCTTTTCGAAATCCAAGTTAAGGTCAAAAATCATAGTATATTATACGCTAGTTTCGGTCAAAAAAATCAAATTTAATTGGGGATTATTTGAAATGATACAAGACTTTTCAGATCATATATATATATATATATATATATATGTTAAGAGGGAAGGATATAATGGTAGTCCATGCAAAAAAAATCATCTAAAAACTAGATTCTATGATACTTTTCGAAATGCAAGTTTCGGCCAAAAAATCAAAATATATTATAAATTAGTTTATACTAGTTTCGGTCAAGAATCATATTAAATAGAGGATTGTTCGAAATGATACGAAACTTCACATATCATTTATATATTTTACGAGGGAAGGTTATGATGGAAGTCCATGCAAAAAATCATCGGAAAATTAGATTCTATGAAACTTTTCAAAATACAAATTAAGGTAAACAATCATAGTATATTATACACTATTTTCGGTCAAAAATATCAAATTTAATTGGTGATTATTTGAAATGATACAAGACTTTTCAGATCATTTATATATGTTAAGAGGGAAGGTTATGATGGTAGTCCATGCAAAAAAGCATATGAAAACTAGATTCTATGATACTTTTCGAAATGCAACTTTCGGCAAAAAAATCATAATATATTATACACTAGTTTATACTAGTTTCGGTCAAGAATCGTATTAAATAGAGGACTGTTCGAAATGATACGAAACTTCACATATCATTTATATATTTTACAAGGGAAGGTTATGATGGAATTCCATGCAAAAAATAATCGAAAAATTAGATTCTATGAAACGTTTCGAAATGCAAATTAGGTCAAATATCATAGTATATTATACACTAGTTTCGGTCAAAAAAATAAAATTTAATTGGGGATTATTTTAAATGATACGAGACTTTTCAGATCATTTATATATGATAAGAGGGAAGGTTGTTATGGTAGTCCATGCAAAAAAATCATCTGAAAACTAGATTCAATGAAACTTTTCGAAATGCAAGTTTCGGCCAAAACTTCATAATATATTATACACTAGTTTATACTAGTTTCGTTGAAGAATCAAACTAAATCGAGGATTGTTCGAAATGATACGAAACTTCATATATCATTTCTATATTTTACGAGGAAATGTTATGATAGAAGTCTATGCAAAAAATCATCGAAAATTAGATTATATGAAACTTTTTGAAATCCAAGTTAAGGTCAAAAATCATAGTATATTATACACTAGTTTCAGTCAAAAAAATCAAATTTAATTGGGGATTATTTTAAATGATACGAGACTTTTCATATCATTGATATATGATAAGAGGGAAGGTTTTGATGGTAGTCCATACAAAAAAATCATCTGAAAACTAGATTCAATGAAACTTTTCGAAATGGAAGTTTCGGCCAAAAAATCATAATATCGAGGATTTTTCGAAATGATACGAAACTTCACATATCATTTATATATTTTACGAGGAAAGGTTATGATGGAAGTCCATGCAAAAAATCATCGAAAAATTATATTCTATGAAACTTTTTGAAATCCAAGTTAAGGTCAAAAATCATAGTATATTATACACTAGTTTCGTAAAAAAAATCAAATTTAATTGGGCTTTATTTGAAATGATACAAGACTTTTCAAATAATTTATAAATGTTAAGAGGGAAGGTTATGATGGTAGTCCATGCAAAAAAATCATTTGAAAACTAGATTCAATGAAACTTTTCGAAATGCAAGTTTCGGCCAAAAAATCATAATATATTTTACACTAGTTTATACTAGTTTCGGTCAAGAATCAAATTAAATAGGGGACTGTTCAAAATGATACGAAACTTCACATATCATTTATATATTTTACGAGGGAAGGTTATGATGGAAGTCCATGCAAAAAATCATCGGAAAATTAGATTCTATGAATCTTTTCGAAATGCAAGTTAAGGTCAAAAATCATAGTATATTATACAATAGTTTCGGTCAAAAAAATCAAATTTAATTGGGGATTATTTGAAATGATACGAGACATTTCAGATCATTTATATATGTTAAGAGCGAAGGATATAATGGTAGTCCATGCAAAAAAATCATATGAAAACTAGATTGTTATAAACTGTTCGAAATGCAAGTTTCGGCCAAAAAATCATAATATATTATACACTAATTTATACTAGTTTCGGTCAAAAATCAAATTAAATAGGGGACTATTCGAAATGATACGAAACTTCACATATCATTTATATATTTTACGAGGGAAGTTTATGATGGAAGTCCATGCAAAAAATCATCGGAAAATTAGATTCTATGAATCTTTTCGAAATGCAAGTTAAGGTCAAAAATCATAGTATATTATACACTAGTTTCGGTCAAAAAAATCAAATTTAATTGGGGATTATTTGAAATGATACGAGACTTTTCAGATCATTTATATATGTTAAGAGGGAAGGATATAATGGTAGCCATGCAAAAAAATCATCTGAAAACTAGATTGTATGATACTTTTCGAAATTCAAGTTTCGGCCAAAAAATCATAATATATTATACACTAATTTATACTAGTTTCGGTCAAAAATTAAATTAAATAGGGGACTATTCGAAATGATACGAAACTTCACATATCATTTATATATTTTACGAGGGAAGGTTATGATGGAAGTCAATGCAAACAATCATCGGAAAATTAGATTCTATGAAACATTTCGAAATGCAAGTTAAGGTCAAAAATCATAGTATATTATACATTAGTTTCGGTAAAAAAAATCAAATTTAATTGGGGACTATTTGAAATGATACGAGACTTTTCAGAGCATTTATAAATGTTAAGAGGGAAGGATATGATGGTAGTCCATACAAAAATATCATCTGAAAACTAGATTCTATGATACTTTTCGAAATGCAAGTTTTGGACAAAAAATCATAATATATTATACACTAGTTTATACTAGTTTCGGTCAAGAATCATATTAAATAGACGACTGTTCGAAATGATACGAAACTTCACATATCATTTATATATTTTACGAGGGAAGGTTATGATGGAAGTCCATGCAAAAAATCATCGAAAAATTAGATTCTATGAAACTTTTCAAAATGCAAATTAAGGCAAAAAATCATAGTATATTATACACTAGTTTCGGTCAAAAGAATCATATTTAATTGGGGATTATTTGAAATGATACGAGACTTTTTAGATCATTAATATATGTTAAGAGGGAAGGTTATGATGGTAGTCCATGCAAAAATATCATCTGAAAACTAGATTCAATGATACTTTTCGAAATGCAACTTTCGGCCAAAAAATCATAATATATTATGCAATAGTTTATACTAGTTTCGGTCAAGAATCATATTAAATAGAGGACTATTCAAAATGATACGAAACTTCACATATCATTTATATATTTTACAAGGGAAGGTTATGATGGAATTCCATGCAAAAAAGCATCGGAAAATTAGATTCTATGAAACTTTTCGAAATGCAAATTAAGGTCAAAAATCATAGTATATTATACACTAGTTTCGGTCAAAAAAATCATATTTAATTGGGGACTATTTGAAATGATACGAGCTTTTCAGATCATTTATATATGATAAGAGGGAAGGTTGCGATGGTAGTCCATGCAAAAAAATTATCTGAAAACTAGATTCTATAATACTTTTCGAAATGGAAGTTTCGGCCAAAAAATCATAATATATAATACACTAGTTTATACTAGTTTCGGTCAAGAATCAAACTAAATCGAGGTTTTTTCGAAATGATACGAAACTTCACATATCATTTATATATTTTACGAAGAAAGGTTATGATGGAAGTCCATGCAAAAAATCATCGAAAAATTATATTCTATGAAACTTTTTGAAATCCAAGTTAAGGTCAAAAATCATAGTATATTATACACTAGTTTCGTAAAAAAAATCAAATTTAATTGGGCTTTATTTGAAATGATACGAGACTTTTTAAATAGTTTATAAATGTTAAGAGGGAAGGTTATGATGGTAGTCCATGCAAAAAAATCATCTGAAAACTAGATTCAATGAAACTTTTCGAAATGCAAGTTTCGGCCAAAAAATCATAATATATTTTACACTAGTTTATACTAGTTTCGGGCAAGAATCAAATTAAATAGGGGACTGTTCAAAATGATACGAAACTTCACATATCATTTATATATTTTACGAGGGAAGGTTATGATGGAAGTCCATGCAAAAAATCATCGGAAAATTAGATTCTATGAATCTTTTCGAAATGCAAGTTAAGGTAAAAAATCATAGTATATTATACAATAGTTTCGGTCAAGAAAATCAAATTTAATTGGGGATTATTTGAAATGATACGAGACATTTCAGATCATTTATATATGTTAAGAGCGAAGGATATAATGGTAGTCCATGCAAAAAAATCATATGAAAATAGATTGTTATAAACTGTTCGAAATGCAAGTTTCGACCAAAAAATCATAATATATTATACACTAATTTATACTAGTTTCGGTCAAAAATCAAATTAAATAGGGGACTATTCGAAATGATACGAAACTTCACATATCATTTATATATTTTACGAGGGAAGGTTATGATGGAAGTCCATGCAAAAATATCATCTGAAAACTAGATTCAATGATACTTTTCGAAATGTAACTTTCGGCCAAAAAATCATAATATATTATACAATAGTTTATACTAGTTTCGGTCAAGAATCATATTAAATAGAGGACTATTCGAAATGATACGAAACTTCACATATCATTTATATATTTTACAAGGGAAGGTTATGATGGAATTCCATGCAAAAGAGCATCGGAAAATTAGATTCTATGAAACTTTTCGAAATGCAAATTAAGGTCAAAAATCATAGTATATTATACACTAGTTTCGGTCAAAAAAATCATATTTAATTGGGGACTATTTGAAATGATACGAGCTTTTCAGATCATTTATATATGATAAGAGGGAAGGTTGCGATGGTAGTCCATGCAAAAAAATCATTTGAAAACTAGATTCTATAATACTTTTCGAAATGCAAGTTTTGGCCAAAAAATCATAATATATTATACACTAGTTTATACTAGTTTCGGTAAAAAATTAAATTAAATAGGGGACCATTCGAAATGATACGAAACTACACATATCATTTATATATTTTACGAGGGAAGGTTATGATGGAAGTCCATGCAAACAATCATCGGAAAATTAGATTCTATGAAACTTTTCGAAATGCAAGTTAAGGTCAAAAATCATAGTATATTATACACTAGTTTCGGTCAAAAAAATCAAATTTAATTGGAGATTATTTGAAATGATACGAGACATTTCAGATCATTTATATATGTTAAGAGCGAAGGATATAATGGTAGTCCATGCAAAAAAATCATATGAAAACTAGATTGTTATAAACTGTTCGAAATGCAAGTTTCAGCCAAAAAATCATAATATATTATACACTAATTTATACTAGTTTTGGTCAAAAATCAAATTAAATAGGGGACTATTCGAAATGATACGAAACTTCACATATCATTTATATATTTTACGAGGGAAGTTTATGATGGAAGTCCATGCAAAAAATCATCGGAAAATTAGATTCTATGAATCTTTTCGAAATGCAAGTTAAGGTCAAAAATCATAGTATATTATACACTAGTTTCGGTCAAAAAAATCAAATTTAATTGGGGATTATTTGAAATGATACGAGACTTTTCAGATCATTTATATATGTTAAGAGGGAAGGATATAATGGTAGCCATGCAAAAAAATCATCTGAAAACTAGATTGTATGATACTTTTCGAAATGCAAGTTTCGGCCAAAAAATCATAATATATTATACACTAATTTATACTAGTTTCGGTCAAAAATCAAATTAAATAGGGGACTATTCGAAATGATACGAAACTTCACATATCATTTATATATTTTACGAGGGAAGGTTATGATGGAAGTCCATGCAAAAAATCATCGGAAAATTAGATTCTATGAATCTTTTCGAAATGCAAGTTAAGGTCAAAAATCATAGTATATTATACACTAGTTTCGGTCAAAAAAATCAAATTTAATTGGGGATTATTTGAAATGATACGAGACTTTTCAGATCATTTATATATGTTAAGAGGGAAGGATATAATGGTAGCCATGCAAAAAAATCATCAGAAAACTAGATTGTATGATACTTTTCGAAATGCAAGTTTTGGCCAAAAAATCATAATATATTATACACTAATTTATACTAGTTTCGGTTAAAAATTAAATTAAATAGGGGACTATTCGAAATGATACGAAACTTCACATATCATTTATATATTTTACGAGGGAAGGTTATGATGGAAGTCAATGCAAACAATCATCGGAAAATTAGATTCTATGAAACATTTCGAAATGCAAGTTAAGGTCAAAAATCATAGTATATTATACATTAGTTTCGGTAAAAAAAATCAAATTTAATTGGGGACTATTTGAAATGATACGAGACTTTTCAGAGCATTTATAAATGTTAAGAGGGAAGGTTATGATGGTAGTCCATACAAAAATATCATCTGAAAACTAGATTCTATGATACTTTTCGAAATGCAAGTTTCGGACAAAAAATCATAATATATTATACACTAGTTTATACTAGTTTCGGTCAAGAATCATATTAAATAGAGGACTGTTCGAAATGATACGAAACTTCACATATCATTTATATATTTTACGAGGGAAGGTTATGATGGAAGTCCATGCAAAAAATCATCGAAAAGTTAGATTCTATGAAACTTTTCAAAATGCAAATTAAGGTAAAAAATCATAGTATATTATACACTAGTTTCGGTCAAAAAAATCATATTTAATTGGGGATTATTTGAAATGATACGAGACTTTTTAGATCATTAATATATGTTAAGAGGGAAGGTTATGATGGAAGTCCATGCAAAAATATCATCTGAAAACTAGATTCAATGATACTTTTCGAAATACAACTTTCGGCCAAAAAATCATAATATATTATACAATAGTTTATACTAGTTTCGGTCAAGAATCATATTAAATAGAGGACTATTCGAAATGATACGAAACTTCACATATCATTTATATATTTTACAAGGGAAGGTTATGATGGAATTCCCTGCAAAAAAGCATCGGAAAATTAGATTCTATGAAACTTTTCGAAATTCAAATTAAGGTCAAAAATCATAGTATATTATACACTAGTTTCGGTCAAAAAAATCATATTTAATTGGGGACTATTTGAAATGATACGAGCTTTTCAGATCATTTATATATGATAAGAGGGAAGGTTGCGATGGTAGTCCATGCAAAAAAATCATTTGAAAACTAGATTCTATAATACTTTTCGAAATGCAAGTTTCGGCAAAAAAATCATAATATATTATACACTAGTTTATACTAGTTTCGGTAAAAAATTAAATTAAATAGGGGACCATTCGAAATGATACGAAACTTCACATATCATTTATATTTTTTACGAGGGAAGGTTATGATGGAAGTCCATGCAAACAATCATCGGAAAATTAGATTCTATGAAACTTTTCGAAATGCAAGTTAAGGTCAAAAATCATAGTATATTATACACTAGTTTCGGTCAAAAAAATCAAATTTAATTGGGGATTATTTGAAATGATACGAGACATTTCAGATCATTTATATATGTTAAGAGCGAAGGATATAATGGTAGTCCATGCAAAAAAATCATATGAAAACTAGATTGTTATAAACTTTTCGAAATGCAAGTTTCGGCCAATAAATCATAATATATTATACACTAATTTATACTAGTTTCGGTCAAAAATCAAATTAAATAGGGGACTATTCGAAATGATACGAAACTTCACATATCATTTATATATTTTACGAAGGAAGGTTATGATGGAAGTCCATGCAAAAAATCATCGGAAAATTAGATTCTATGAATCTTTTCGAAATGCAAATTAAGGTAAAAAATCATAGTATATTATACACTAGTTTCGGTCAAAAAAATCATATTTAATTGGGGATTATTTGAAATGATACGAGACTTTTTAGATCATTAATATATGTTAAGAGGGAAGGTTATGATGGAAGTCCATGCAAAAATATCATCTGAAAACTAGATTCAATGATACTTTTCGAAATACAACTTTCGGCCAAAAAATCATAATATATTATACAATAGTTTATACTAGTTTCGGTCATGAATCATATTAAATAGAGGACTATTCGAAATGATACGAAACTTCACATATCATTTATATATTTTACAAGGGAAGGTTATGATGGAATTCCCTGCAAAAAAGCATCGGAAAATTAGATTCTATGAAACTTTTCGAAATTCAAATTAAGGTCAAAAATCATAGTATATTATACACTAGTTTCGGTCAAAAAAATCATATTTAATTGGGGACTATTTGAAATGATACGAGCTTTTCAGATCATTTATATATGATAAGAGGGAAGGTTGCGATGGTAGTCCATGCAAAAAAATCATTTTAAAACTAGATTCTATAATACTTTTCGAAATGCAAGTTTCGGCCAAAAAATCATAATATATTATACACTAGTTTATACTAGTTTCGGTAAAAAATTAAATTAAATAGGGGACCATTCGAAATGATACGAAACTTCACATATCATTTATATTTTTTACGAGGGAAGGTTATGATGGAAGTCCATGCAAACAATCATCGGAAAATTAGATTCTATGAAACTTTTCGAAATGCAAGTTAAGGTCAAAAATCATAGTATATTATACACTAGTTTCGGTCAAAAAAATCAAATTTAATTGGGGATTATTTGAAATGATACGAGACATTTCAGATCATTTATATATGTTAAGAGCGAAGGATATAATGGTAGTCCATGCAAAAAAATCATAAGAAAACTAGATTGTTATAAACTTTTCGAAATGCAAGTTTCGGCCAATAAATCATAATATATTATACACTAATTTATACTAGTTTCGGTCAAAAATCAAATTAAATAGGGGACTATTCGAAATGATACGAAACTTCACATATCATTTATATATTTTACGAGGGAAGGTTATGATGGAAGTCCATGCAAAAAATCATCGGAAAATTAGATTCTATGAATCTTTTCGAAATGCAAGTTAAGGTCAAAAATCATAGTATATTATACACTAGTTTCGGTCAAAAAAATCAAATTTAATTGGGGATTATTTGAAATGATACGAGACTTTTCAGATCATTTATATATGTTAAGAGGGAAGGATATAATGGTAGCCATGCAAAAAAATCATCTGAAAACTAGATTGTATGATACTTTTCGAAATGCAAGTTTCAGCCAAAAAATCATAATATAATATACACTAATTTATACTAGTTTCGGTCAAAAATTAAATTAAATAGGGGACTATTCGAAATGATACGAAACTTCACATATCATTTATATATTTTACGAGGGAAGGTTATGATGGAAGTCAATGCAAACAATCATCGGAAAATTAGATTCTATGAAACATTTCGAAATGCAAGTTAAGGTCAAAAATCATAGTATAGTATACATTAGTTTCGGTAAAAAAAATCAAATTTAATTGGGGAATATTTGAAATGATACGAGACTTTACAGAGCATTTATAAATGTTAAGAGGGAAGGTTATGATGGTAGTCCATACAAAAATATCATCTGAAAACTAGATTCTATGATACTTTTCGAAATGCAAGTTTCGGACAAAAAATCATAATATATTATACACTAGTTTATACTAGTTTCGGTCAAGAATCATATTAAATAGAGGACTGTTCGAAATGATACGAAACTTCACATATCATTTATATATTTTATGAGGGAAGGTTATGATGGAAGTCCATGCAAAAAATCATCGAAAAATTAGATTCTATGAAACTTTTCAAAATGCAAATAAAGGTAAAAAATCATAGTATATTATACACTAGTTTCGGTCAAAAAAATCATATTTAATTGGGGATTATTTGAAATGATACGAGACTTTTTAGATCATTAATATATGTTAAGAGGGAAGGTTATGATGGAAGTCCATGCAAAAATATCATCTGAAAACTAGATTCAATGATACATTTCGAAATACAATTTTCGGCCAAAAATTCATAATATATTATACAATAGTTTATACTAGTTTCGGTCAAGAATCATATTAAATAGAGGACTATTCGAAATGATACGAAACTTCACATATCATTTATATATTTTACAAGGGAAGGTTATGATGGAATTCCATGCAAAAAAGCATCGGAAAATTAGATTCTATGAAACTTTTCGAAATGCAAATTAAGGTCAAAAATCATAGTATATTATACATTAGTTTTGGTCAAAAAAATCATATTTAATTGGGGACTATTTGAAATGATACGAGCTTTTCAGATCATTTATATATGATAAGAGGGAAGGTTGCGATGGTAGTCCATGCAAAAAAATCATTTGAAAACTAGATTCTATAATACTTTTCGAAATGCAAGTTTCGGCCAAAAAATCATAATATATTATACACTAGTTTATACTTGTTTCGGTAAAAACGTAAATTAAATAGGGGACCATTCGAAATGATACGAAACTTCACATATCATTTATATATTTTACGAGGGAAGGTTATGATGGAAGTCCATGCAAACAATCATCGGAAAATTAGATTCTATGAAACTTTTCGAAATGCAAGTTAAGGTCAAAAATCATAGTATATTATACACTAGTTTCGGTAAAAAAAATCAAATTTAATTGGGGATTATTTGAAATGATACGAGACATTTCAGATCATTTATATATGTTAAGAGCGAAGGATATAATGGTAGTCCATGCAAAAAAATCATATGAAAACTAGATTGTTATAAACTGTTCGAAATGCAAGTTTCGGCCAATAAATCATAATATATTATACACTAATTTATACTAGTTTCGGTCAAAAATCAAATTAAATAGGGGACTATTCGAAATGATACGAAACTTCACATATCATTTATATATTTTACGAGGTAAGGTTATGATGGAAGTCCATGCAAAAAATCATCGGAAAATTAGATTCTATGAATCTTTTCGAAATGCAAGTTAAGGTCAAAAATCATAGTATATTATACACTAGTTTCGGTCAAAAAAATCAAATTTAATTGGGGATTATTTGAAATGATACGAGACTTTTCAGATCATTTATATATGTTAAGAGGGAAGGATATAATGGTAGCCATGCAAAAAAATCATCTGAAAACTAGATTGTATGATGCTTTTCGAAATGCAAGTTTCGGCCAAAAAATCATAATATATTATACACTAATTTATACTAGTTTCGGTCAAATATTAAATTAAATAGGGGACTATTCGAAATAATACGAAACTTCACATATCATTTATATATTTTACGAGGGAAGGTTATGATGGAAGTCAATGCAAACAATCATCGGAAAATTAGATTCTATGAAACATTTCGAAATGCAAGTTAAGGTCAAAAATCATAGTATATTATACATTAATTTCGGTAAAAAAAATCAAATTTAATTGGGGAATATTTGAAATGATACGAGACTTTTCAGAGCATTTATAAATGTTAAGAGGGAAGGTTATGATGGTAGTCCATACAAAAATATCATCTGAAAACTAGATTTTATGATACTTTTCGAAATGCAAGTTTCGGACAAAAAATCATAATATATTATACACTAGTTTATACTAGTTTCGGTCAAGAATCATATTAAATAGAGGACTGTTCGAAATGATACGAAACTTCACATATCATTTATATATTTTATGAGGGAAGGTTATGATGGAAGTCCATGCAAAAAATCATCGAAAAATTAGATTCTATGAAACTTTTCAAAATGCAAATTAAGGTAAAAAATCATAGTATATTATACACTAGTTTCGGTCAAAAAAATCATATTTAATTGGGGATTATTTGAAATGATACGAGACTTTTTAGATCATTAATATATGTTAAGAGGGGAGGTTATGATGGAAGTCCATGCAAAAATATCATCTGAAAACTAGATTCAATGATACTTTTCGAAATACAACTTTCGGCCAAAAAATCATAATATATTATACAATAGTTTATACTAGTTTCGGTCAAGAATCATATTAAATAGAGGACTATTCGAAATGATACGAAACTTCACATATCATTTATATATTTTACACGGGAAGGTTATGATGGAATTCCATGCAAAAAAGCATCGGAAAATTAGATTCTATGAAACTTTTCGAAATGCAAATTAAGGTCAAAAATCATAGTATATTATACACTAGTTTTGGTCAAAAAAATCATATTTAATTGGGGACTATTTGAAATGATACGAGCTTTTCAGATCATTTATATATGATAAGAGGGAAGGTTGCGATGGTAGTCCATGCAAAAAAATCATTTGAAAACTAGATTTTATAATACTTTTCGAAATGCAAGTTTCGGCCAAAAAATCATAATATATTATACACTAGTTTATACTAGTTTCAGTAAAAACTTAAATTAAATAGGGGACCATTCGAAATGATAAGAAAATTCACATATCATTTATATATTTTACGAGGGAAGGTTATGATGGAAGTCCATGCAAACAATCATCGAAAAATTAGATTCTATGAAACTTTTCGAAATGCAAGTTAAGGTCAAAAATCATATTATATTATACACTAGTTTCGGTCAAAAAAATCAAATTTAATTGGGGATTATTTGAAATGATACGAGACATTTCACATCATTTATATATGTTAAGAGCGAAGGATATAATGGTAGTCCATGCAAAAAAAATCATATGAAAACTAGATTGTTATAAACTGTTCGAAATGCAAGTTTCGGCCAAAAAATCATAATATATTATACACTAATTTATACTAGTTTCGGTCAAAAATCAAATTAAATAGGGGACTATTCGAAATGATACAAAACTTCACATATCATTTATATATTTTACGAGGGAAGGTTATGATGGAATTCCATGCAAAAAATCATCGGAAAATTAGATTCTATGAATCTTTTCAAAATGCAAGTTAAGGTCAAAAATCATAGTATATTATACACTAGTTTCGGTCAAAAAAATCAAATTTAATTGGGGATTATTTGAAATGATACGAGACTTTTCAGATCATTTATATATGTCAAGAGGGAAGGATATAATGGTAGTTCATGCAAAAAAATCATCTGAAAACTAGATTGTATGATACTTTTCGAAATGCAAGTTTCGGCCAAAAAATCATAATATATTATACACTAATTTATACTAGTTTCGGTCAAAAATTAAATTAAATAGGGGACTATTCGAAATGATACGAAACTTCACATATCATTTATATATTTTACGAGGGAAGGTTATGATGGAAGTCAATGCAAACAATCATCGGAAAATTAGATTCTATGAAACATTTCGAAATGCAAGTTAAGGTCAAAAATCATAGTATATTATACACTAGTTTCGGTAAAAAAAATCAAATTTAATTGGGGACTATTTGAAATGATACGAGACTTTTCAGAGCATTTATAAATGTTAAGAGGGAAGGTTATGATGGTAGTCCATACAAAAATATCATCTAAAAACTAGATTCTATGATACTTTTCGAAATGCAAGTTTCGAACAAAAAATCATAATATATTATACACTAGTTTATACTAGTTTCGGTCAAGAATCATAATAAATAGAGGAATGTTCGAAATGATACGAAACTTCACATATCATTTATATATTTTATGAGGGAAGGTTATGATGGAAGTCCATGCAAAAAATCATCGAAAAATTAGATTCTATGAAACTTTTCAAAATGCAAATTAAGGTAAAAAATCATAGTATATTATACACTAGTTTCGGTCAAAAAAATCATATTTAATTGGGGATTATTTGAAATGATACGAGACTTTTTAGATCATTAATATATGTTAAGAGGGAAGGTTATGATGGTAGTCCATGCAAAAATATCATCTGAAAACTAGATTCAATGATACTTTTCGAAATGCAACTTTCGGCCAAAAAATCATAATATATTATACAATAGTTTATACTAGTTTCGGTCAAGAATCATATTAAATAGAGGACTATTCGAAATGATACGAAACATCACATATCATTTATATATTTTACAAGGGAAGGTTATGATGGAATTCCATGCAAAAAAGCATCGGAAAATTAGATTCTATGAAACTTTTCGAAATGCAAATTAAGGTAAAAAATCATAGTATATTATACACTAGTTTCGGGAAAAAAATCATATTTAATTGGGGACTATTTGAAATGATACGAGCTTTTCAGATCATTTATATATGATAAGAGGGAAGGTTGCGATGGTAGTCCATGCAAAATAATCATTTGAAAACTAGATTCTATAATACTTTTCGAAATGCAAGTTTCGGCCAAAAAATCATAATATATTATACACTAGTTTATACAAGTTTCGTTCAAAAATTAAATTAAATAGGGGACCATTCGAAATGATACGAAACTTCACATATCATTTATTTATTTTACGAGGGAAGGTTATGATGGAAGTCCATGCAAACAATCATCGGAAAATTAGATTCTATGAAACTTTTCGAAATGCAAGTTAAGGTCAAAAATAATAGTATATTATACACTAGTTTCGGTCAAAAAATCAAATTTAATTGGGGACTATTTGAAATGATACGAGACTTTTCAGATCATTTATAAATGTTAAGAGGGAAGGTTATGATGGTAGTCCATGCAAAAATATCATCTGAAAACTAGATTCTATGATACTTTTCGAAATGCAAGTTTCGGACAAAAAATCATAATATATTATACACTAGTTTATACTAGTTTCGGTCAAGAATCATATTAAATAGAGGACTGTTCGAAATGATACGAAACTTCACATATCATTTATATATTTTACGAGGGAAGGTTATGATGGAAGTCCATGCAAAAAATCATCGAAAAATTAGATTCTATGAAACTTTTCAAAATGCAAATTAAGGTAAAAAATCATAGTATATTATACATTAGTTTCGGTCAAAAAAATCAAATTTAATTGGGAATTATTTGAAATGATACGAGACTTTTCAGATCATTTATATATGTTAAGAGGGAAGGTATGATGGTTGTCCATGCAAAAAAATCATATGAAAACTAGATTCTATGATACTTTTCTAAATGCAAGTTTCGGCCAAAAAATCATAATATATTATACACTAGTTTATACTAGTTTCGGTCAAAAATTAAATTAAATAGGGGACTATTCGAAATGATACGAAACTTTACATATCATTTATATATTTTATGAGGGAAAGTTATGATGGAAGTCCATGCAAACAATCATCGAAAAATTAGATACTATGAAACTTTTCGAAATGCAAATTAAGGTAAAAAATCATAGTATATTATACACTAGTTTCGGTCAAAAAAATCATATTTAATTGGGGATTATTTGAAATGATACGAGACTTTTTAGATCATTAATATATGTTAAGAGGGAAGGTTATGATGGTATTCCATGCAAAAATATCATCTGAAAACTAGATTCAATGATACTTTTCGAAATGCATCTTTCGGCCAAAAAATCATAATATATTATACAATAGTTTATACTAGTTTCGGTCAAGAATCATATTAAATAGAGGACTATTCGAAATGATACGAAACATCACATATCATTTATATATTTTACAAGGGAAGGTTATGATGGAATTCCATGCAAAAAAGCATCGGAAAATTAGATTCTATGAAACTTTTCGAAATGTAAATTAAGGTCAAAAATCATAGTATATTATACACTAGTCTCGGTCAAAAAAATCATATTTAATTGGGGACTATTTGAAATGATACGAGCTTTTCAGATCATTTATATATGATAAGAGGGAAGGTTGCGATGGTAGTCCATGCAAAAAAATCATTTGAAAACTAGATTCTATAATACTTTTCGAAATGTAAGTTTCGGCCAAAAAATCATAATATATTATACACTAGTTTATACTAGTTTCGGTCAAAAATTAAATTAAATAGGGGACCATTCGAAATGATACGAAACTTCTCATATCATTTATATATTTTACGAGGGAAGGTTATGATGGAAGTCCATGGAAACAATCATCGGAAAATTAGATTCTATGAAACTTTTCGAAATGCAAGTTAAGGTCAAAAATCATAGTATATTATACACTATTTTCGGTCAAAAAATCAAATTTAATTGGGGACTATTTGAAATGATACGAGACTTTTCAGATCATTTATAAATGTTAAGAGGGAAGGTTATGATGGTAGTCCATGCAAAAATATCATCTGAAAACTAGATTCTATTAAACTTTTCGAAATGCAAGTTTCGGCCAAAAAATCATAATATATTATACACTGGTTTATACTAGTTTCGATCAAGAATCATTTTAAATAGAGGACTAATCGAAATGATACGAAACTTCACATATCATTTATATATTTTATAAGGGAAGGTTATGATGGAAGTCCATGCAAAAAATCATCGGAAAATTAGATTCTATGAAACTTTTCAAAATGCAAATTAAGGTAAAAAATCATAGTATATTATACACTAGTTTCGGTCAAAAAAATCATATTTAATTGGGGATTATTTGAAATGATACGAGACTTTTCAGATCATTTATATATTTTAAGAGGGAAGGTTATGATGGTAGTCCATGCAAAAAAATCATCTGAAAACTAGATTCTATGATACTTTTCGAAAAACAATTTTCGGCCAAAAAATCATAATATATTATACACTAGTTTATACTAGTTTCGGTCAAAAATTAAATTAAACAGGGGACTATTCGAAATGATAAGACACTTCACATATCATTTATATATTTTACGAGGGAAGGTTATGATGGAAGTCCATGCAAAAAATCATCGGAAAATTAGACTCTATGAAAAATTTTGAAATGCAAGTTAATGTCAAAAATCATAGTATATTATACACTAGTTTCGGTCAAAAAAATCAAATTTAATTGGGGACTATTTGAAATGATACGATACTTTTCAGATCATTTATAAATGTTAAGAGGGAAGGTTATTGAAATTCTGGGATCAAATACGTGATGTCGAATGAGATGTTTAAACACTTGAAGACTTAAATAAAACTTAAAGTGCAGGTAAATTAAATAACACAGGAAATTGTTAACCCAATTCAGTGTATCTCCACACATACATCTGGGGGTTACCAAGCCAGGAAGGAAATCCAATATAAGTAATATTAATTCTGGACTTAAACCACTTAGTTTAATCTTTCACTTAATATCTACCCAAGGCAATTTCTACCTAAGACACAACTTAGATATGAGTACCAACTCACTCCCCCTCAATCACACAGTGATATGTTACAATGTTTAATAAAATTGAAGTCACACTTCAAACACAACAACTTGATTTTACTTAACAGTTTCAATAAAGACACAATACACTTTTTGCTTAAAAGCTCATAAAGTGATACACAACTAAAACCTGCTATTAAACACAAACACCCTTTACAGTCTTCTTAATTTCGTACTCTATTCTGAGAGCTTCTGTTCCTTAAATAGATGCTTGGATTTTGGGCTTTCTGTAGATTATCCAGTCCTGATAAGTCATGCTGTCATCACCTTGAATTAGGGTTTGTTACGTCCTTGATTCTAGGTGAGGTAGTTCTTCTGTTATACTGAAATCAGATAACTAATCTCCCTACAGATGCGCCTTGTATTGTTTATCCATTCACAATTAATTCCAGATAAATTCCCTGAATTTACTCAGTTCTGTTATGCATCATTTAAGTCTGGTAGCAGGTTTAAGAAGTCACAACATCTGGTGTGACATCCTGATGTCTGAACTTAATTCATTAACTTATACAATGTCACAACATCTGGTGTGACATCCTGAACTAAGTTCATTAACTTATACTCTGTTTGATAATGTCACAACATCTGGTGTGACATCCTGAACTAAGTTCAACACTTCTTGTTTGTCAAAAATTCTACCAATTCTAAACATCTACAAACTCCCCCTTTGGCTAATTTTTGGCTAACACAATCTTCTGGTTTTATCAGAGTGCAGCAGAGTTTTATTTATCAGAGTGCAACAGTTCTTTTCTGTTGAATCATGTGAGAGTTTATAATAATTTGCTCCCCCTCAAACCTGTATGTATTCTGACTTGTTCAACAGAATTTTCTATTAAAAAACTTCGTTCAGAAGCAGACATTAAACAGACAAACATCATTGTTCATTAATCAGGCAAACTGCAGCAGACATTGTTGTTGTTCAGTACACTTCTCTTCTCCCCCTTGTTAGACAGAAATTGGGGCCAAATTTTACATAAGCAGAGATAAAAACAAAATTACAAAACCAAAACTACAATGCTGAAACAGACAGTACACTTTCCACACACATTTCACTCAGATTCATCATATTCAGTATCCTCTTCATCTTCAGACACATCATCAGACTCATCAGCATTCTGAGCACCCTCTTCCATCTCCAGTCTTTGAATAATTTCCTCAAGCTTTTGCTTCCTGGCATCCAACTCTTTGCAAGTGTTCTTGAGTTCTGCAATCAAGGCAGCTTTGGATATGGGAGTCTTTGCTTTTGAAGGTCCAGCATATGTCCCACTGGGAGCTTCAACATCAGCAACATGATGGCTCAAGAATAGTTTGTAGTGGAAGGCCAGTGGACTTTCTCTCTTGCAGATTGAATCCTTCTCAGTGAGGATGCCTGGATACTGGTTGAGGATGATTCCACAGAGCAGAGATGGAAAAGCAATGGGAAGCTTTGTTGCTGATGTTCCTGCATGCTTCAGTGTTTGATCAAAGATGTAAGCCCCAAAGTCCAACTTTGTTTGGGTGCCTACAGTATAGATGAATCTTCCCAATCCAGTAGCTATTGAAGAAGTATGGTTGGTAGGGACCCAGTTGACAGTACCAATTCTATGCAGCATTGCATACTTCCTTGTTAGCAAGCTAACAGAAAGTTTGCCTTTGACTGGCCAAGTTTTGACCTGGTTGGCAGTGATGATCTTGCAAACTTGATTGTCAGTTTTCCCCAGATCATTAGGCCCATCAGATTCTCTCCCTAGGTAATGATTTATAACCCTAGGAGAGAATTCAACACATCTCCCTCTTACATAAACCTTTATGAATTCTTCTGACTTTTCATCAGCACAGTCTTCTTGTAGATTGACAATGAACTCCTTGACCAGCAGCTCATAGCAGGGTGAAAAATTTGAAACTGTCTTGAATAAACCAGCAGAGGATATTAAGTCTATTACCTCAGTGCATTCCAATGCATTGCTGCCCATCTCTCTTTCCAGTGCCACCCTTCTTTGGTAGACATATTTCCATTTGCTCACACTTGACACATGATGGAATGACACATTGTCCAGAGGAGCTTCTGGAACAGTAGAGGTAGACCTGGGAGGTGCTGGTTTCTTCCTTGGTTGGGATGTTGGGACATCCTCTTCAACATCTGAATCAGGTGGAGTTGCAGCTTTCCTTTTCTGGGTACTCACCTTGCTCCATTGCTTGGTAGGTCCAAATTACACTTTGTCCTTGTCTTTCTTTGGAGTAGGCTGTTTCTTTTCAGGAGTTGCATGTCCAATAGGCTTCTTCTCCTTCCTAGCCCTAAGCCTTTTGGCTATGCTAGGATCAACAGATGCAATGATCTTTGTGTCAAAGTCATCATCTATGGTTTCAGCAGGAGGAGGTTGGGAAGCCTCCTTTTCAGCAGGTGGATCAACAGAAGCTTGGTCATCAGTGGCTTCATCATCATCAGTTGAGGCCTTGTTCTGGTCCTCAGATGTTTCAACATATATTGGGACATCCTGTTGAGCAGGAGTGTCCTCTTCAGCCTGATTGCATGGTTCTTCTTGTTGTGGAGCAGACATGCTGTTCAGGGGAACAGATACCCCACGCACTACTCTTTGTTCAGATAAAATCTTGTTCACAAGATGCTTGATGGAAGCATCCACATAGTTAGAAGCTTTGGGGGTGGTACTTGTTGATGAAGGAGTCCCTTTGCTTTTGCTGAACACAGGTTCCTTTGCTCTTCTCACATTTGGAGTTCTAGGTTTTTGAGCAAGAGGAACACTTCCTCTGATTTCGTCTATGGGAGTAGTATCCATTGGTACCATAGAGATTGGGGTTGCATGCACCACATCTTCTTGGTTGAGATTCTCATCCATGATGTTAGGGTTTTGATGTTGAGACATTTTTCGAAAGTGGTGAAAGATGAGTTAGGTTTGATTGATTTTGAGGAGCTTAGAAAATCAGCTTTAGCATGCAAAAGATTTTGAGGAGATGAAGAGCTGAGAGCAAGTTTGAGCTTTTATAAATTTCGTTACTGGTGGAATTCTAAAAAGTGGAATACACAGAGTTACTGACCAGATTGGTGCTGCCATCTGGTGATCATGCCACACGATGTCATAGGACATGTTGGCACTTCTCCATAACTGCTATATTTCACATAAGCAGATTCCCAATTTACCCCTTAGGTTTTCAAATTGGGTAGCATCCAAAGCTTTAGTAAATATATCAGCCAATTGCAGATCTGTGGCTACATGTTCTAATGAGATCACCTTCTCTTCCACAAGATCTCTGATGAAATGATGCCTGATATCAGTGTGCTTGGTCTTGCTGTGTTGGATAGGATTCTTTGATATGTTAATAGCACTTAAATTGTCACTGTACAATGTCATGACATCTTGTGGGACATTGTATTCAGTGAGCATTTGCTTCATCCATACCAACTGTGAACAACTGCTACCAGCTGCAATATATTCAGCTTCAGCAGTGGATAAGGATACACAATTTTGTTTCTTACTGAACCAAGAAATCAAATTGTTTCCTAGAAAGAAGCATCCTCCTGATGTGCTCTTTCTATCATCAGCACTTCTAGCCCAGTCAGCATCACAAAAGCCAGTAAGAATTGGTTCACATCCATGAGAGTACATTATGCCATAGTCACAAGTACCATTGACATATTTCAAAATCCTCTTAACCTGGTGACATTGCCAAAAATAAGCCATAGTCACAAGTACCATTGGCATATTTCAAACTTCTTGACAATGTTCTTTGCATACTTGCAGTCCAAGAAAGTAGGTTAGTTCACCTACTAGGCTCATCTCAAACTCAGATTCCATTTGAGTAACAAAATGTTTAACCATCATGTCTGACATTCCACCAAAGACTATGTCATCTACATATATTTGAGCAATCATGACATTTCCTTCTTCATCCTTCACAAACAAGGTTTTGTCTATTCCACCTTTCTTGTACCCTTGTTTTATGAGAAAAGTGGTCAATCTTTCATACCATGCTCTTGGGGCTTGCTTCAGACCATAAAGAGCCTTCCTTAGTTTGTATATATGATCTGGACAGCTTGGATCAACAAATCCCTTAGGCTGCTCCACATATACCTCCTCATTAAGATATCCATTTAGAAAGGCACTTTTCACATCCATTTGAAATAGCTTGAACTTCAGGATACAAGCAATTCCTAAAAGTAGTCTGATTGATTCAAGCCTTGCTACTGGTGCAAAGGTTTCATCAAAGTCTACTCCTTCAATTTGTGTGAATCCTTGAGCTACAAGTCTAGCCTTGTTCTTTGTAACAACTCCCTGCTCATTTGAATTGTTCTTGTACACCCACTTAGTGTCAATCACATTTATGTCATCAGGCCTAGGAACAAGATCCCACACTTCATTCCTTGTAAACTGGCCTAATTCTTCTTGCATAGCAGAAATCCAGTACTCATCATTCAGAGCTTCCTTGATGTTTTTAGGTTCTATCTTTGAAACAAAACAAGAACCTGAAATCATCTCTCTTGATCTAGTGATTACACCACTATTGGGATCACCAATTATCAGATCTTTAGGATGATCCTTCTAGATTCTGATGGAGGGAGGTTTGCTGGATTGTTCTGTCCTTGCCTCAGTTAGAGTGAAGTCAGGATTATCACTCTTTATTTCAACTTCAGTCTGACTGTCAGCAGATGTTCCAACATCATCTGCAACATCTGCAGGGGCATCATCAATAATCACATTTATTGACTCCATTATAACCTTGGTTCTGGAATTAAATACTCTATAGGCTCTGCTATTTAAGGAGTATCCAAGGAAAATCCCTTCATCACTTTTAGGATCCATCTTTCTTCTTTGATCCCTATCAGCCAGAATGTAACATTTACTTCCAAACACATGAAAATACTTGACTGTAGGTTTTCTGCCCTTCCAGACTTCATAGATGGTGGACAGGGTTCCCTTTCTTAGAGTGACTCTGTTATGAATGTAACAAGCTGTGTTCATAGCTTCAGCCCAAAAGTACAGTGGTAACTTTCTAGCATGAATCATAGCTCTTGCTGACTCTTGGATAGTTCTGTTCTTCCTCTCAACAATCCCATTCTGTTGAGGGGTGATAGGAGAAGAATACTCATGATTGATTCCTTCTGAAGAACAGAAATCTGAGAATTTTTTATTCTCAAACTCCTTTCCATGGTCACTTCTTATTCTGACCACACAGCTTGCTTTTTCTCTTTGTATTCTTTGGCACAGATCTTTGAATACATCAAACACATCAGACTTTTCTTTGATGAAATTTATCCATGTATATCTTGAAAAGTCATCAACAACCACATAGGCATACCTTTTTCCACCAAGACTCTCAACCTGCATTGGTCCCATAAGATCCATATGTAATAATTCCAAAACTTTGGAAGTTGTCAGATGTTGGAGATTTGGATGTGACATCTTGGTTTGCTTGCCTATTTGACATTCACCACATACTTTGCCTTCATCAATCTTCAGTCTTTGGTGCCACAGCTTCACTTCTTCTTCTTTGGCTAAGGAGCAAGTTGAAGTGAGACTGAAATCTTGAGGTTCCCACATATAGCAGTTGTCTTTAGATCTGGCTCCTCTCACGACAACCTTTTGTTCTTTATCAGACACTATGCATTCAGTTTTGGTAAAGTTTACACTGTAACCTTGATCACATAATTGACTTATGCTGATCAAGTTAGCAGTCAATCCTTTTACCAGCAGAAAATCATCTAGTCTTGGTACATCTGGGCAGTCCAAAGTCCTAACTCCCTTGATCTCTCCTTTAGCTCCATCTTCAAAGGTTACATATCTGGATGAGTGTGACTTTAAGTCTACCAGCAGATTCTTCAATCCAGTCATGTGCCTTGAGCATCCACTGTCAAAGTACCAGTCTTCCTTAGCTGATACTCTGAGAGATGTATGAGCTATATAGGTAACAACCTTCTTTGACCATTTTTGCCTGTTGTGAGGTTTCCATTGATGCCTCTTCCCTGTGTAGTGTCCATCTTTAGAGCTCTAATGTTGTTTGTTGAACTTGTTCTTGGGCATGTATTTGTAGCTTTGATCAGCATGAAGACTAGCTTTAGGAACCCATACTTTCTTGATGACCTCTATCTTCTGCTTAGGGGGTTGCTGATATCTTTGATTTTGATATCCATGTAGCACTTTCTTGGTGACCTCTGTCTTCTGCTTAGGGGGTTGCTGATACCTCTGATTTGGATGTCCATGCAGCTTGTAGCAAAAAGGTTTGATGTGACCAAACCTTCCACAATGATGGCATCTCCATCTTTGATACTTCTTTTTCATCATGTTCTTTTCATGATGTTGGGACATCTATTGGGACATCTTGTTTGACTTTATGGGATTTGAAGTTGTTTTGCTGGTGCTAGCCTCAAACTTTTGAGCTTTATTAAATCCCATCCCAGTCCTATCCCCTGAGTGCTTGTTGTTGTTGAGAATGACATCCAGTGTGTTTGAGCTACTGTTCAGCATTCTGACAGATTTGGACATATTCTCCAATTTGGAGTTGAGTAGGCTTACTTCACTTTTCAAAGTGTCAATGATCTCTAGATTACTTGTCTTTTCAGCCTTTAATTCCTCAATCTGCTTCTTCTGCTTTATATTCTCCATGCATACTTTAGTGCTCCTTTTACACAGCATCTTGTATGATTCTTCAAGCTCTTCAAAAGTCAGCTCCTCATCACTGGATCCCCCTTCAGATTCACATACTCCATCTAGAGCAGTGATGTGCTTTGCAGATTCTTCTTTTGACTCACATCCTGAGTCTTCATCTGACCAGGTCACAGAGAGACCTTTCTTCTGCTTCTTTAGATAGGTTGGGCATTCATTTCTGATGTGTCCATATCCTTCACATCCATGACATTGAATCCATTTTCCTTGGTTGGTGTTCTCATCATAATTTGACCTTCTATCATAATCATAAGGTCTTTTATTCTCAGAAGAGTTTAAGTTTCTTCCACTTGGTCTGGACTTGTTTTCCATTCTTTTGAGAATTTTGTTGAATTGTCTTCCAAGCATAGCAATTGTTTCTGATAAATTTTCTTCTGAGTCTGCTTCATGACTTTCTTCTTTATCAGTATTTGAGACCAGGGTTATGCTTTTGTTTTTCTTCACAATTGTATCATTCATTCCCATTTCAAATGTTTAAAGGGAACCAATGAGCTCTTCAACCTTCATCTTGCATATGTCCTGAGCTTCTTCTATTGCAGTAACCTTCATGTCAAATCTTTTTGGGAGTGATCTGAGAATCTTTCTTACTAATTTTTCATCACTCATCTTCTCTCCCAAAGCACCATAAGTATTAGCTATTTCCAAGATGTTCATGTAAAACTCATGAATGGTCTCATCTTCCTTCATTCTCAAGTTTTCAAACTTTGTGGTGAAAAGTTGAAGTCTTGACATCTTTACCTTTGATGTTCCTTCATGAGTGGTTTTGAGAGTGTGTCAAACATCTTTGGCCAGCTCACAGTGATGCACAAGTCTGAATATGTTCCTATCAATGCCATTGAATAAGGCATTTAAGGCTTTGGAATTTCCAAGTGCTGAATCTTCTTCCTCCTTGCTCCACTCTTCTTCAGGCTTCAACACTTTTGCCCCATCCTTATTGTCTTGGACAGGGTGCTCCCATCCTTTGTTGACTACTTTCCAAGCCCTGCTATCAAGTGATTTTAAGAATGCTACCATTCTTGGCTTCCAGTAGTCATAGTTGGAACCATCCAGTATAGGTGGTCTATTCAAAGATCCTACATCTCTATCCATGTTCCCAAAATTTGCAGTCCCTAGATCTCACCCAGTTAAACAGGCAGGGTGCCTGCTCTGATGCCAATTGAAATTTTGGGATCAGGTACGTGATGTCGAATGAGATGTTTAAACACTTGAAGACTTAAATAAAACTTAAAGTGCAGGTAAATTAAATAACACAGGAAATTGTTAACCCAGTTCAGTGTATCTCCACACTTACATCTGGGGGTTACCAAGCCAGGAAGGAAATCCAATATAAGTAATATTAATTATGGACTTAAACCACTCAGTTTAATCCTTCACTTAATATCTACCCAAGGCAATTTCTACCTAAGACACAACTTAGATATGAGTACCAACTCACTCCCCCTCAATCATACAGTGATATGTTACAATTTTTAATAAAATTGAAGTCACACTTCAAACACAACAGCTTGATTTTACTTAACAGTTTCAATCAAGACACAATACACTTTTTGCTTAAAAGCTCATAAAGTGATACACAACTAAAACCTGCTATTAAACACAAACACCCTTTACAGTCTTCTTAATTTCGTACTCTATTCTGAGAGTTTCTGTTCCTTAAATAGATGCTTGGATTTTGGGCTTTCTGTAGATTATCCAGTCCTGATAAGTCATGATGTCATCACCTTGAATTAGGGTTTGTTACGTCCTTGATTCTAGGTGAGGTAGTTCTTCTGTTATACTGAAATCAGATAACTAATCTCCCTACAGATGCGCCTTGTATTGTTTATCCATTCACAATTAATTCCAGATAAATTCCCTGAATTTACTCAGTTCTGTTATGCATCATTTAAGTCTGGTAGCAGGTTTAAGATGTCACAACATCTGGTGTGACATCCTGATGTCTGAACTTAATTCATTAACTTATACAATGTCACAACATCTGGTGTGACATCCTGAACTAAGTTCATTAACTTATACTCTGTTTGATAATGTCACAACATCTGGTGTGACATCCTGAACTAAGTTCAACACTTCTTGTTTGTCAAAAATTCTACCAATTCTAAACATCTACAGTTATGATGGTAGTCCATGCAAAAAAATCATCTCAAAACTAGATTCTATAAAACTTTTCGAAATGCAAGTTTCGGCCAAAAAGTCATAATATATTATACATTAGTTTATACTAGTTTCGGTCAAGAATCATATTAAATAAAGGACTAATCGAAATGATACGAAACTTCACATATCATTTATATATTTTACGAGGGAAGGTTATGATGGAATTCCATGCAAAAAATCATCGGAAAATTAGATTCTATGAAACTTTTCGAAATGCAAGTTAAGGTCAAAAATCATAGTATATTATACACTAGTTTCGGTCAAAAAAATCAAATTTAATTGGGGATTATTTGAAATGATACGAGACTTTTCCGATCATTTATATATATTAAGAGGGAAGGATATAATGGTAGTCCATGCAAAAAAATCATCTGAAAACTAGATTCTATGATACTTTTCAAAATGCAAGTTTCGGCCAAAAAATCATAATATATTATACACTAGTTTATACTAGTTTCGGTCAAAAATTAAATTAAATAGTGGACTATTTGAAATGATACGAAACTTCACATATCATTTATATATCTTACGAGGGAAGGTTATGATGGAAGTCCATGCAAACAACCATCGAAAAATTAGATTCTATGAAACTTTTTGAAATGCAAGTTAAGGTCAAAAATCATAGTATATTATACACTAGTTTCGGTCAAAAAAATCAAATTTACTTGGGGACTATTTGAAATGATACGAGACTTTTCTGATCATTTATATATGTTAAGAGGGAAGGTTATGATGGTATTCCATGCAAAAAAATCATCTGAAAACTAGATTCTATGATACTTTTCGAAATGCAACTTTCGGCCAAAAAATCATAATATATTATACACTAGTTTATACTAGTTTCGGTCAAGAATCATATTAAATAGAGGATTGTTCGAAATGATACGAAAATTCACATATCATTTATATATTTTACGAGGGAAGGTTATGATGGAATTCCATGCAAAAAAGCATCGGAAAATTAGATTCTATGAAACTTTTCGAAATGCAAGTTAAGGTCAAAAATCATAGTATATTATACACTAGTTTCGGTCAAAAAAATCAAATTTAATTGGGGATTATTTGAAATGATACGAAACTTTTCAGATAATTTATATATATTAAGAGGGAAGGATATAATGGTAGTCCATGCAAAAAAATCATCTGAAAACTAGATTCTATGATATTTTTTAAAATGCAAGTTTCGGCCAAAAAATCATAATATATTATACACTAGTTTATACTAGTTTCGGTCAAAAATAAAATTAAATAGGGGACTATTCAAAATGATACGAAACTTCACATATCATTTATATATCTTACGAGGGAAGGTTATGATGGAAGTCCATGCAAACAATCATCGGAAAATTAGATTCTATGAAACGTTTTGAAATCCAAGTAAAGGTCAAAAACCATAGTATATTATACACTAGTTTCGGTAAAAAAATCAAATTTAATTGGGGACTATTTGAAATGATACGAAACTTTTCAGATCATTTATAAATGTTAAGAGGGAAGGTTATGATGGTAGTCCATGCAAAAAAATCATCTGAAAACTAGATTCTATGAAACTTTTCGAAATGCAAGTTTTGGCCAAAAAATCATAATATATTATCATTAATTTATATTAGTTTCGGTCAAGAATCATATTAAATAGAGGATTGTTCGAAATGATACGAAACTTCACATATCATTTATATATTTTACAAGGGATGGTTATGATGGACGTCCATGCAAAAAATCATCAGAAAAATAGATTCTATGAAACTTTGCAAAATGCAAATTAAGGTAAAAAAATCATAGTATATTATACACTAGTTTCGGTCAAAAAAATCATATTTAATTGGGGATTATTTGAAAATATACGTGACTTTTTAGATCATTTATATATGATAAGAGGGAAGGTTGTGATGTTAGTCCATGCAAAAAAATCATCTGAAAACTAGATTCTGTGATACTTTTCAAAATGCAAGTTTCGGCCAAAAAATCATAATATATTATACACTAGTTTATACTAATTTCGATCAAAAATAAAATTAAATAGGGGACTGTTCGAAATGATACGAAACTTCACATATCATTTATATATTTTACGAGGGAAGGTTATGATGGAATTCCATGCAAAAAATCATCGGAAAATTTGATTCTATGAATCTTTTCGAAATGCAAGTTAAGGTCAAAAATAATAGTATATTATACACTAGTTTCGGTCAATAAAATCAAATTTAATTGGGGACTATTTGAAATGAAACGAGACTTTTCAGCATTTATATATGTTAATAGGGAAGGTTATGATGGTAGTCCATGCAAAAAAATCATCTGAAAACTAGATTCTATGAAACTTTTCGAAATGCAAGTTTCGGCCAAAAGATCATAATATATTATCCACTAATTTATACTAGTTTCGGTCAAGAATCAAATTAAATCGGGGACGATTTGAAATGTTACGAAACTTCACGTATCATTTATATATTTTACGAGGGAAGGTTATGATTGAAGTCCATGCAAAAAAGTATCGGAAAATTAGATTCTATGAAACTTTTCGAAATGCAAGTTTCAGTCAAAAGTCATAGTATATTATACATTAGTTTCGGTCAAAAATAATAAATTTAATTGGGGACTAATTGAAATGATAAAAGACTTTTAAGATCATTTATATATGTTAAGAGGGAAGTTTATGATGGTAGTCCATGCAATAAAATCATCTGAAAACTAGATTCTATGGTACTTTTCGAAATACAAGTTTCGGCCAAAAAATCATAATATATTATACACTAGTTTATACTAGTTTCGGTCAAAAATCCAATTAAATCAGGTAGTGTTCAAAATGATACGAAAGTTCAAATATCATTTATATATTTTACGAGGGAAGGTTATGATGGAAGTCCATGCAAAAAATCATAGGAAACTTAGATTCTATGAAACTTTTCGAAATGCAAGTTTCGGTCAAAAATAATAGTATATTATACACTAGTTTCGGTCAAAAAAATCAAATTTAATTGGGGACTATTTGAAAATATACGAGACTTTCCAGATCATTTATAAATGTTAATAGGGAAGGTTATGATGGTAGTCCATGCAAAAAAATCATCTGAAAACTAGATTCAATGAAACTTTTCGAAATGCAAGTTTCGGCCAAAAAATCATAATATATTATACATTAGTTTATACTAGTTTCGGTCAAGAATCATTTTAAATAGAGGATTGTTCGAAATGATACGAAACTTCACATATCATTTATATATTACAAGGGAAGGTTATGATGGAAGTCCATGCAAAAATTCATCGGAATTAGATTCTATGAAACTTTTCGAAATGCAAATTAAGGTCAAAAATCATAGTATATTATACACTAGTTTCGGTCAAAAAATCAAATTTAATTGGGGATTATTTGAAATGATACGAGACTTTTCAGATCGTTTATATATGTTAAGAGGGAAGGTTATCATGGTAGTCAATGCAAAAAAATCATCTGAAAACTAGATTCTATGATACTTTTCGAAATGCAAGTTTCGGCCAAAAAATCATAATATATTATACACTAGTTTATACTAGTTTCGATAAAAAAAAATATTAAATAGCGGACTGTTCTAAATGATACAAAACATCACATATTATTTATATATTTTACGAGGGAAGGTTATGAAGAAAGTCCATGGAAAAAATCATCGGAAAATTAGATTCTATGAAACTTTTCGAAATGCAAGTTTCAGTCAAAAATCATAGTATATTATATACTAGTTTCGGTTAAAAAAATCAAATTTAATTGGGGACTATTTGAAATGATACGAGACTTTTCAGATCATTTATATATGTTAATAGGGAAGGTTATGATGGTAGTCCAGGCAAAAAAAATCTTCTGAAAACTAGATTCAATGAAACATTTCGAAATGCAAGTTTCGGCCAAAAAATCATAATATATTATATATTAGTTTATACTAGTTTCTGTCAAAAATCAAATTATATAGGGGACTATTCGAAATGATACGAAACTTCACATATCATTTAAATATTTTACAAGGGAAGGTTATAATGGAAGTCCATGCAAAAAATTATTGGAAAATTAGATTCTATGAAATTTTTCGAAATGTAAGTTTCGGTCAAAAATCATAGTATATTATACACTAGTTTCGGTCAAAAAATCAAATTTAATTGGGGACTATTTGAAATGATACGAGACTTTTCAGATCATTTATATTTAATAAGAGGGAAGGTTATAATGGTAGTCCATGCAAAAAAATCATCTGAAAACTAAATTTTATGAAACTTTTCGAAATGCAACTTTTGGCCAAAAAATCATAATATATTATACACTAGTCTATACTAGTTTCTGTCAAGAAGCAAATTAAATCGAGGATTGTTCAAAATAATATGAAACTTCACATATCATTTATATATTTTACGAGGGAAGGTTATGATGGAAGTCCATGCAAAAAATCATCGAAAAATTAGATTCTACAAAACTTTTTGAAATCAAAGTTAAGGTCAAAAATCATAGTATATTATACACTAGTTTTGGTAAAAAAAAATCATATTTAATTGGGGACTATTTGAAATGATACGAGACTTTTCAGATCATTTATATATGTTAAGAGGGAAGGTAATGATGGTAGTCCTTGCAAAAAATCATTTGAAAACTAGATTCTATGATACTTTTCGAAATGCAAGTTTCGGCCAAAAAATCATAATATATTATACATTAGTTTATATTAGTTTCAGTCAAAAATCATATTAAATAGAGGACTGTTCGAAATGATACGAAAGTTCAAATATCATTTATATATTTTACAAGGGAAGGTTATGATGGAAGTCCATGCAATAAATCATCGGAAAATTAATTTCTATGAAACTTTTCAAAATGCAAATTAAGTTAAAAAATCATAGTATATTATACACTAGTTTCGGTCAAAAAAATCATATTTAATTGGGGATTATTTGAAATGATACGAGACTTTTCAGATTATTTATATATGTTAAGAGGGAAGGTTATGATGGTAGTCCATGCAAAAAAATCATCTGAAAACTAGATTCTATGATACTTTTCGAAATTCAACTTTCGGCCAAAAAATCATAATATATTATGCACTAGTTTATACTAGTTTCGGTCAAGAATCATATAAAATAGAGGACTGTTCGAAATGATACGAAACTTCACATATCATTTATATATTTTACAAGGGAAGGTTATGATGGAATTCCATGCAAAAAAACATCGGAAAATTAGATTCTATGAAACTTTTCGAAATGCAAATTAAGGTCAAAAATCATAGTATATTATACACTAGTTTCGGTCAAAAAATCAAATTTAATTGGGGACTATTTGAAATGATACGAGACTTTTCAGATCATTTATATATGATAAGAGGGAAGGTTGTGATGGTAGTCCATGCAAAAAAACCATCTAATAAATTGATTCTATGATACTTTTCGAAATGCAAGTTTCGGCCAAAAAATCATAATATATTATACACTAATTTATACTAGTTTCGATCAAAAATAATATTTAATAGGGGACTGTTCTAAATGTTACAAAACTTCACATATTATTTATATATTTTATGAGGGAAGGTTATGATGGAAGTCCATGCAAAAAATCATCAGAGAATTAGATCTATGAAACTTTTCGGTCAAAAATAATAGTATATTATACACTAGTTTCGGTCAAAAAAATCAAATTTAATTGGAGACTATTTGAAAATATACGAGACATTTTAGATCATTTATATATGTTAATAGGGAAGGTTATGATGGTAGTCCATGCAAAAAAATCATCAGAAAACTAGATTCAAAGAAACTTTTCGAAATGCAAGTTCGGTCAAAAAATCATAATATATTATACACTAGTTTCTACTAGCTTCGGTCTAGAATCAAATTAAATAGGGGACTGTTCGAAATGAAACGAAACTTCACATATCATTTATTTATTTTACGAGGGAAGGTTATGATGGAAGTCCATGCAAACAATCATCGGAAAATTTGATTCTATGAAACTTTTCGAAATGCAAATTAAGGTCAAAAATCATAGTATATTATACACTAGTTTCGGTCAAAAAAATCAAATTTAATTGGGGATTATTTGAAATGATACGAGACTTTTCAGATCATTTATATATGTTATGAGGGATGGTTATGATGGTAGTCCATGCTAAAAAATCATCTGAAAACTAGATTCTATGATACTTTTCGAAATGCATCTTTCGGCCAAAAAATCATAATATATTATACACTAGTTTATACTAGTTTCGATCAAAAATAATATTAAATAGGGGACTGTTCTAAATGATACAAAACATCAAATATTATTTATATATTTTACGTGGGAAGGTTATGAAGGAAGTCCATGCAAAAAATCATTGGAAAATTAGATTCTATGAAACTTTTCGAAATGCAAGTTTCGGTCAAAAATCATAGTATATTATACACAAGTTTCGGTCAAAAAAATAAAATTTAATTGGGGACTATTTGAAATGATACAAGACATTTCAGATCATTTATATATGTTAATAGGGAAGGTTATGATGGTAGTCCATGCAAAAAAATCATCTGAAAACTAGATTCAATGAAACTTTTCGAAATGCAAGTTTCAGCCAAAAAATCATAATATATTATACATTAGTTTATAATAGTTTCGGTCAAAAATCAAATTAAATAGGGGACTATTCGAAATGATACGAAACTTCAAATATCATTTATATATTTTACGAGGGAAGGTTATGATGGAAGTCCATGCAAAAAATCATTGGAAAATTAGATTCTATGAAACTTTTTGAAATGTAAGTTTTGGTCAAAAATCATAGTATATTATACACTAGATTCGGTCAAAAAATCAAATTTAATTGGGGACTATTTGAAATGATACGAGACTTTTCAGATCATTTATATTTAATAAGAGGGAAGATTATGATGGTAGTCCATGCAAAAAAATCATCTGAAAACTAAATTCTATGAAACCTTTCGAAATGCAAGTTTTGGCCAAAAAATCATAATATTTTAAATCGAGGATTGTTCGAAATAATACGAAACTTCGCATATCATTTATATATTTTACGAGGGAAGGTTATGATGGAAGTTCATGCAAAAAATCATCGAAAAATTAAATTCTATTAAACTTTTTGTAATCCAAGTTAAGGTCAAAAATCATAGTATATTATACATTAGTTTTGGTCAAAAAAATCATATTTAATTGGGGACTATATGAAATGATATGAGACTTTTCAGATCATTTATATATGTTAAGAGGGAAGGTAATGATGGTAGTCCTTGCAAAAAATTCATCTGAAAACTAGATTCTATGATACTTTTCGAAATGCAAGTTTTGGCCAAAAAAACATAATATATTATACACTAGTTTATACTAATTACGGTAGAGAATAATAATAAATAGGGGACTGTTTGAAATGATACGAAACTTCAGATATCATTTTTATATTTTACAAGGGAAGGTTATGATGGAACTCTATGCAAAAAATCATCGAAAAATTAGATTCTATTAAACTTTTCGAAATGCAAGTTAAGGTCTAAAATAATAGTATATTATTCACTAGTTTCGGTCAAAAAAATCAAATTTAATTGGGGACTATTTAAAATGATACGAGACTTTTCAGATCATTTATATATGTTAATAGGGAAGGATATGATGTTAGTCCATGCAAAAAAATCATCTGAAAACTAGATTCTAAGAAACTTTTCGAAATGCAAGTTTCGGCAAAAAAAATCATAATATATTATACACTAGTTTATACTAGGTTCGATCAAAAATAATATTAAATAGGGGATTGTTCTAAATGATACGAAACTTCACATATTATTTATATATTTTACGAGGGAAGGTTATGATGGAAGTCCATGCAAAAAATCATCGGAAAATTAAATTCTATGAAACTTTTTGAAATGCAAGTTTCGGTCAAAATCATAGTATATTATTCACTAATTTCGGTCAAAAAAATCAAATTTAATTGGAGACTATTTGAAATGATACGAGACTTTTCAGATCATTTATATATGTTAATAGGGAAGGTTATGATGGTAGTCCATGCAAAAAAATCATCTTAAAACTAGATTCAATGAAACTTTTCGAAATGCAAGTTTCGGCCAAAAATTCATAATATATTATACACTAGTTTATAATAGTTTCGGTCAAGAATCAAATTAAATCGGGAACTATTCGAAATGATACGAAACATCACGTATCATTTATAAATTTTACGAGGGAAGGTTATGATGAAAGTCCATGCAAAAAATCATCGGAAAATTAGATTCTATGAAACTTTTCAAAATGCAAGTTAAGGTCAAAAATCATAGTATATTATACACTAGTTTCTATCCAAAAAAATCAAATTTAATTGTGGACTATTTGAAAAGATACGAGACTATTCAGATCATATATATATATATAATAAGAGTGAAAGTTATGATGGTAGTCCATGCAAAAAAATCATCAGAAAACTAGATTCTATGAAACTTTTCGAAATGCAAGTTTTGACCAAAAAATCATAATATATTATACACTAGTTTATACTAGTTTCGGTCAAGAATCAAACTAAATCAAGGATTGTTTCGAAATGATACGAAACTTCACATATCATTTATATATTTTACGAGGGAAGGTTATGATGGAAGTCCATGCAAAAAATCATCGAAAAATTAGATTCTATGAAACTTTTTGAAATCCATGCTAAGGTCAAAAATCATAGTATATTATACACTAGTTTCGGTCAAAAAAATCAAATTTAATTGGGGACTATTTGAAATGATACGAGACTTTTCAAATTATTTATATATGTTAAGAGGTAAGGTAATAATTGTAGTCCATGCAAAAAAATCATCTAAAAACTAGATTCAATGAAACTTTTCGAAATGGAAGTTTCGGCCAAAAAATCATAATATATTATACACTAGTTTATACTAGTTTCGGTCAAGAATCAAATTAAATCGGGAACTATTCGAAATGATACGAAACTTCACGTATCATTTATAATTTTTACGAGGGAAGATTATGATGGAAGTCCATGCAAAAAATCATCGGAAAATTGGATTCTATGAAACTTTTCGAAATGCAAGTTAAGGTCAAAAATCATAGTATATTATACACTAGTTTCGGTCAAAAAAAATCAAATTTAATTGGGGACTATTTGAAAAGATACGAGACTATTCAGATCATTTATATATAATAAGAGCGAAGGTTATGATGGTAGTCCATGCAAAAAAATTATCAGAAAACTAGATTCTATGAAACTTTTCGAAATGCAAGTTTTGGCCAAAAAATCATAATATATTATACACTAGTTTATACTAGTTTCGGTCAAAAATCAAATTAAATATGGGACTGTTCGAAATGATACGAAACTTCACATATCATTTATATATTTTACGAGGGAAGGTTATGATGGAAGTCCATGCAAACAATCATCGGAAAATTAGATTCTATGAAACTTTTCGAAATACAAGTTAAGGTCAAAAATCATAGTATATTATACACTAGTTTCGATCAAAAAAATCAAATTTAATTGGGGACTATTTGAAATAATACGATACTTTTCAGATCATTTATAAATGTTAAGAGGGAAGGTTATGATGGTAGTCCATGCAAGAAAATCATCTGAAAACTAGATTCAATGAAACTTTTCGAAATGCAAGTTTCGGCCAAAAAATCATAATATATTATACATTAGTTTATACTAGTTTCGGTCAAAAATCAAATTAAATAGGGGACTATTCGAAATGATACGAAACTTCAGATATCATTTATATATTTTACGAGGGAAGGTTATGATGGAAGTCCATGCAAAAAATCATTGGAAAATTAGATTCTATGAAACTTTTTGAAATGTAAGTTTCGGTCAAAAATCATAGTATATTATACACTAGATTCGGTCAAAAAATCAAATTTAATTGGGGACTATTTGAAATGATACGAGACTTTTCAGATCATTTATATTTAATAAGAGGGAAGATTATGATGGTAGTCCATGCAAAAAAATCATCTGAAAACTAAATTCTATGAAACCTTTCGAAATGCAAGTTTTGGCCAAAAAATCATAATATTTTATACACTAGTTTATACTAGTTTCGGTCAAGAGTTAAATTAAATCGAGGATTGTTCGAAATAATATGAAACTTCGCATATCATTTACATATTTTACGAGGGAAGGTTATGATGGAAGTTCATGCAAAAAATCATCGAAAAATTAAATTCTATTAAACTTTTTGAAATCCAAGTTAAGGTCAAAAATCATAGTATATTATACACTAGTTTTGGTCAAAAAAATCATATTTAATTGGGGACTATATGAAATGATATGAGACTTTTCAGATCATTTATATATGTTAAGAGGGAAGGTAATGATGGTAGTCCATGCAAAAAATTCATCTGAAAACTAGATTCTATGATACTTTTCGAAATGCAAGTTTTGGCCAAAAAAACATAATATATTATACACTAGTTTATACTAATTACGGTAGAGAATAATAATAAATAGGGGACTGTTTGAAATGATACGAAACTTCAGATATCATTTTTATATTTTACAAGGGAAGGTTATGATGGAACTCTATGCAAAAAATCATCGAAAAATTAGATTCTATTAAACTTTTCGAAATGCAAGTTAAGGTCTAAAATAATAGTATATTATTCACTAGTTTCGGTCAAAAAAATCAAATTTAATTGGGGACTATTTAAAATGATACGAGACTTTTCAGATCATTTATATATGTTAATAGGGAAGGATATGATGTTAGTCCATGCAAAAAAATCATCTGAAAACTAGATTCTATGAAACTTTTCGAAATGCAAGTTTCGGCAAAAAAAATCATAATATATTATACACTAGTTTATACTAGTTTCGATCAAAAATAATATTAAATAGGGGATTGTTCTAAATGATACGAAACTTCACATATTATTTATATATTTTACAAGGGAAGGTTATGATGGAAGTCCATGCAAAAAATCATCGGAAAATTAAATTCTATGAAACTTTTTGAAATGCAAGTTTCGGTCAAAATCATAGTATATTATTCACTAATTTCGGTCAAAAAAATCAAATTTAATTGGAGACTATTTGAAATGATACGAGACTTTTCAGATCATTTATATATGTTAATAGGGGAGGTTATGATGGTAGTCCCTGCAAAAAAATCATCTTAAAACTAGATTCAATGAAACTTTTCGAAATGCAAGTTTCGGCCAAAAAATCATAATATATTATACACTAGTTTATAATAATTTCGGTCAAGAATCAAATTAAATCGGGAACTATTCGAAATGATACGAAACATCACGTATCATTTATAAATTTTACGAGGGAAGGTTATGATGAAAGTCCATGCAAAAAAATCATCGGAAAATTAGATTCTATGAAACTTTTTGAAATGCAAGTTAAGGTCAAAAATCATAGTATATTATACACTAGTTTCGGTCAAAAAAAATCAAATTTAATTGGGGACTATTTGAAAAGATACGAGACTATTCAGATCATTTATATATAATAAGAGCGAAGGTTATGATGGTAGTCCATGCAAAAAAATTATCAGAAAACTAGATTCTATGAAACTTTTCGAAATGCATGTTTTGGCCAAAAAATCATAATATATTATACACTAGTTTATACTAGTTTCGGTCAAAAATCAAATTAAATAGGGGACTGTTCGAAATGATACGAAACTTCACATATCATTTATATATTTTACGAGGGAAGGTTATGATGGAAGTCCATGCACAAAATCATCGGAAAATTAGATTCTATGAAACTTTTCGAAATGCAAGTTAAGGTCAAAAATCATAGTATATTATACACTAGTTTCGATCAAAAAAATCAAATTTAATTGGGGACTATTTGAAATAATACGATACTTTTCAGATCATTTATAAATGTTAAGAGGGAAGGTTATGATGGTAGTCCATGCAAGAAAATCATCTGATAACTAGATTCTATGAAACTTTTCGAAATGCAAGTTTTGGCCAAAAAATCATAATATATTATACACTAGTTTATACTAGTTTCGCTCAAGAATCAAATTAAATAGGGGACTGTTCGAAATGATACGAAACTTCACATATCATTTATATATTTTACGAGGGAAGGTTATGATGGATGTCCATGCAAACAATCATCGGAAAATTAGATTCTATGAAACTTTTCGAAATGCAAGTTAAGGTCAAAAATCATAGTATATTATACACTACTTTCGTTCAAAAAAAATAAAATTTAATTGGGGATTATTTGAAATGATACGAGACTTTTCAGATCATTTATATATGTTAAGAGGGAAGGTTATGATGGTAGTCCATGCAAAAAAATCATCTGAAAACTAGATTCTATGATACTTTTCGAAATGCAACTTTCGGCCAAAAAATCATATTATACTATACACTAGTTTATACTAGTTTCGATCAGAAATAATATTAAATTGGGGACTGTTCTAAATGATACAAAACATCAAATATTATTTATATATTTTACGAGAGAAGGTTATGAAGGAAGTCCATGCAAAAAATCATCGGAAAATTAGATTCTAGGAAACTTTTCGAAATGCAAGTTTCGGTCAAAAATCATAGTATATTATACACTAGTTTCGGTCAAAAAAATCATATTTAATTGGGGACTATTTGAAATGATACGAGACTTTTCAGATTATTTATATATGTTAAGAGGGAAGGTAATGATGGCATTCCATACAAAAAAATCATCAGAAAACTAGATTCTATGATACTTTTTTAAATGCAAGTTTCGGCCAAAAAATCATAATATATTATACACTAGTTTATACTAATTACGGTCAAAAATAATATTAAATAGGGGACTGTTTGAAATGATACGAAACTTCAGATATCATTTATATATTTTACGAGGGAAGGTATTGATGGAATTCTATGCAAAAAATCATCGGAAAATTAGATTCTATTAAATTTTTCGAAATGCAATTTAAGGTAAAAAATAATAGTATATTATACACTAGTTTCGGTCAAAAAAATCAAATTTAATTGGGGACTATTTGAAATGATACGAGACTTTTTGGATCATTTATATATGTTAATAGGGAAGGTTATGATGTTAGTTCATGCAAAAAAATCATCTGAAAACTAGATTCTATGAAACTTTCCGAAATTCAAGTTTCGGCCAAAAAATCATAATATATTATACACTAGTTTATACTAGTTACGATAAAAAATAATATTAAATAGGGGATTATTCTAAATGATACGAAACCTCACATATTATTTATATATTTTACGAGGGAAGGTTATCATGGATGTTCATGCAAAAAATCATCGTAAAATTAAATTCTATGAAACTTTTCGAAATGCAAGTTTCGGTCAAAAATCATAGTATATTATTCACTAGTTTCGGTCAAAAAATAAAATTTAACTGGAGACTATTTGAAATGATACGAGACTTTTCAGATCATTTATATATGTTATTAGGGAAGGTTATGATGGTAGTCCATGCAAAAAAATCATCTAAAAACTAGATTCAATGAAACTTTTCGAAATGCAAGTTTCGGCCAAAAAATCATAATATATTATACACTAGTTTATACTAGTTTCGATCAAGAATCAAATTAAATCTGGAACTATTTGAAATGATACGAAACATCATGTATCATTTATAAATTTTACGAGGGAAGGTTATGATAGAAGTCCATGCAAAAAATCATCGGAAAATTGGATTTTATGAAACTTTTCGAAATGCAAGTTAAGGTCAAAAAACATAGTATATTATACACTAGTTTCGGTCAAAATAAATCAAATTTAATTGGGGACTATTTGAAAAGATACGAGACTATTCAGATCATTTATATATAATAAGAGCGAAGGTTATGATGGTAGTCCATGCAAAAAAATCATCAGAAAACTAGATTCTATGAAACTTTTCGAAATGCAAGTTTTGGCCAAAAAATCATAATATATTATACACTAGTTTATACTAGTTTCGGTCAAGAATCAAACTAAATCGAGGATTGTTTTGAAATGATACGAAACTTCACATATCATTTATATATTTTACGAGGAAAGGTTATGATGGAAGTTCATGCAATAAAATCATCGAAAAATTAGATTCTATGAAACTTTTTGAAATCCAAGTTAAGGTCAAAAATCATAGTATATTATACACTACTTTCGGTCAAAAAAATCAAATTTAATTGGGGACTATTTGAAATGATACGAGACTTTTCAAATTATTTATATATGTTAAGAGGAAAGGTAATGATTGTAGTCCATGCAAAAAAATCATCTGAAAACTAGATTCTATGAAACTTTTCGAAATGCAAGTTTCGGCCAAAAAATTATAATATATTATACACTAGTTTATACTAATTTCGGTCAAGAATAAAATTAAATAGGGGACTGTTAGAAATGATACGAAACTTCACATATCATTTATTTATTTTACGAGGGAAGGTTATGATGGAAGTCCATGCAAAAAATCATCGGAAAATTAGATTCTATGAAAATTTTCGAAATGCAAGTTAAGGTAAAAAATCATAGTATATTATACACTAGTTTCGGTCAAAAACATCAAATTTAATTGGGGATTATTTGAAATGATACGAGACTTTTCAGATCATTTATATATGTTAAGAGGGAAGGATATAATGGTAATCCATGCAAAAAAATCACCTAAACACTAGATACTATGATACTTTTCAAAATGAAAGTTTTGGCCAAAAAATCATAATATATTATACACTAGTTTGTACTAGTTTCGGTCAAAAATCAAAATAAATAGGGGACTGTTCGAAATGATACGAAACTTCACATGTCATTTATATATTTTACGAGGGAAGGCTATGATAGAAGTCCATGCAAACAATCATTGGAAAATTAGATTCTATGAAACTTTTCGAAATGTAAGTTTAGGTCAAAAATCATAGTATATAATACACTAGTTTCGGTAAAAAAAATCAAATTTAATTGGGGATTATTTGAAATGATACAAGACTTTTCAGATCATTTATAATTGTTAAGAGGGAAGGTTATGATGGTAGTCCATGCAAAAAAATCATCTGAAAACTAGATTCTATGAAACTTTTCAAAATGCAAGTTTCGGCCAAAAAATCATAATATATTATACATAAGTTTATACTAGTTTCTGTCAAGAATCAAATTAAATTGGGGACTATTCAAAATGAAACAAAACTTAACGTATCATTTATATATTTCACGTGGGAAGGTTATGATTGAAGTCCATGCAAAAAAGTATCGGAAAATTAGATTCTATGAAACTTTTTGAAATGCAACTCTCGGTCAAAAATCATAGTATATTATACACTAGTTTCGGTCAAAAATAATAAATTTAATTGGGACTAATTGAAATGATAAAAGACTTTTAAGATCATTTATATATGTTAAGAGGGAATTTTATGATGGTAATCCATGCAAAATAATCATCTGAAAACTAGATTCTATGATACTTTTCGAAATACAAGTTTCGGCCAAAAAAATCATAATATATTATACACTAGTTTATACTAGTTTCAATCAAAAATTAAATTAAATCGGGAAGTGTTCGAAATGATACGAAAGTTCACATATCATTTATATATTTTACGAGGGAAGGTTATGATGGAAGTCCATGCAAAAAAATCATCGAAAATAAGATTCTATGAAACTTTTCGAAATGCAAGTTTCAGTCAAAAATCATAGTAAATTATACACTAGTTTCGGACAAAAAAATCAAATTTAAATGGGGACTATTTGAAATGATACGAGACTTTTCAGATCATTTATATATGTTAATAGGGAAGGTTATGATGTTAGTCCATGCAAAAAAATCATCTGAAAACTAGATTCTATGAAACTTTTCGAAATGCAAGTTTCGGCCAAAAAATCATAATATATTATACACTAGTTTATACTAGTTACGATAAAAAATAATATTAAATAGGGGATTGTCCTAAATGATACGAAACCTCACATATTATTTATATATTTTACGAGGGAAGGTTATCATGGAAGTTCATGCAAAAAATCATCGGAAAATTAAATTCTATGAAACTTTTCGAAATGCAAGTTTCGGTCAAAAATCAAATTTATTAGGAGACTATTTGAAATGATACGAGACTTTTCAGATCATTTATATATAATAAGAGCGAAGGTTATGATGGTAGTCCATGCAAAAAAATCATCAGAAAACTAGATTCTATGAAACTTTTCGAAATGCAAGTTTTGGCCAAAAAATCATAATATATTATACACTAGTTTATACTAGTTTCGGTCAAGAATCAAACTAAATCGAGGATTGTTTTGAAATGATACGAAACATCACGTATCATTTATAAATTTTACGAGGGAAGGTTATGATGGAAGTCCATGCAAAAAATCATCGAAAAATTAGCTTCTATGAAACTTTTCGAAATGCAAGTTAAGGTCAAAAATCATAGTATATTATACACTAGTTTCGGTCAAAAAAAATCAAATTTAATTGGGGACTATTTGAAAAGATACGAGACTATTCAGATCATTTATATATAATAAGAGCGAAGGTTATGATGGTAGTCCATGCAAAAAAAATCATCAGAAAACTAGATTCTATGAAACTTTTCGAAATGCAAGTTTTGGCCAAAAAATCATAATATATTATACACTAGTTTATACTAGTTTCGGTCAAGAATCAAACTAAATCGAGGATTATTTCGAAATGATACGAAACTTCACATATCATTTATATATTTTACGAGGAAAGGTTATGATGGAAGTCCATGCAAAAAATCATCGAAAAATTAGATTCTATGAAACTTTTTGAAATCCAATTAAGGTCAAAAATCATAGTATATTATACACTACTTTTGGTCAAAAAAATCAAATTTAATTGGGGACTATTTGAAATGATACGAGACTTTTCAAATTATTTATATATGTTAAGAGGAAAGGTAATGATTGTAGTCCATGCAAAAAAATCATCTGAAAACTAGATTCTATGAAACTTTTCGAAATGTAAGTTTCGGCCAAAAAATTATAATATATTATACACTAGTTTATACTAATTTCTGTCAAGAATAAAATTAAATAGGGGACTGTTCGAAATGATATGAAACTTCACATATCATTTATTTATTTTACGAGGGAAGGTTATGATGAAAGTCCATGCAAAAAATCATCGGAAATGATACGAGACTTTTCAGATCATTTATATATGTTAAGAGGGAAGGATATAATGGTAGTCCATGCAAAAAAAATCACCTAAAAACTAGATTCTATGATACTTTTCAAAATAAAATTTTTGGCCAAAAAATCATAATATATTATACACTGGTTTATACTAGTTTCGGTCAAAAATCAAATTAAATAGGGGACTGTTCGAAATGATATGAAACTTCACATGTCATTTATACATTTTATGAGGGAAGGTTATGATGGAAGTCCATGCAAACAATCATCGGAAAATTAGATTCTATGAAACTTTTCGAAATGCTAGTTAAGGTCAAAAATCATAGTATATTATACACTAGTTTCGGTCAAAGAAATCAAATTTAATTGGGGAGTATTTGAAATGATACGAGACTTTTCAGATCATTTATAATTATTAAGAGGGACGGTTATGATGGTAGTCCATGCAAAAAAATTATCTGAAAACTAGATTCTATGAAACTTTTCAAAATGCAAGTTTCAGCCAAAAAATATAATATATTATACACTAGTTTATACTAGTTTCGGTCAAGAATCAAATTAAATTGGGGACTATTGAAAATGATACAAAACTTCACGTATCATTTATATATTTTATGAGGGAAGGTTATGATTGAAGTCCATGCAAAAAAGTACCGGAGAATTAGATTCTATGAAACTTTTCGTAATGCATCTTTCGGTCAAAAATCATAGTATATTATACACTAGTTTCGGTCAAAAATAATAAATTTAATTGGGGATTAATTGAAATGATAAAAGACTTTTAAGATCATTTATATATGTTAAGAGGGAATTTTATGATCGTAATCCATGCAAAATAATCATCTAAAAACTAGATTCTATGATACTTTTCGAAATACAAGTTTCGACCAAAAAATCATAATATATTATACACTAGTTTATACTAGTTTCGGTCAAAAATTAAATTAAATCGGGAAGTGTTCGAAATGATACGAAAGTTCACATATCATTTATATATTTTACGAGGGAAGGTTATGATGGAAGTCCATGCAAAAAAATCATCGAAAATTTGATTCTATGAAACTTTTCGAAATGCAAGTTTCAGTCAAAAATCATAGTATATTATACACTAGTTTCGATAAAAATATCAAATTTAATTGGGGAATATTTGAAATAATACGATACTGTTCAGATCATTTATAAATGTTAAGAGGGAAGGTTATGATGGTAGTCCATGCAAGAAAATCATCTGAAAACTAGATTCAATGAAACTTTTCGAAATGCAAGTTTCGGCAAAAAAATCATAATATATTATATATTAGTTTATACTAGTTTCGGTCAAGAATCATATTAAATAGAGGACAGTTCGAAATAATACAAAACTTCACATATCATTTATATATATTACAAGGGAAGGTTATGATGGAAGTCCATGCAAAAAATCATCGGAAAATTAGATTCTATGAAACTTTTCGAAATACAAATTAAGGTCAAAAATCATAGTATATTATACATTAGTTTCAGTCAAAAAAATCAAATTTAATTGGGGATTATTTGAAATGATACGAGACTTTTCAGATCATTTATATATGTTAAAAGGGAAGGTTATGATGGTAATCCATGCAAAAAAATCATCTGAAAACTAGATTCTATTATACTTTTCGAAATGCAACTTTCGGCCAAAATATCATAATATATTATACACTAGTTTATACTAGTTTCGGTCAAGAATCATATTAAATAGAGAACTGCTCGAAATGATACGAAACTTCACATATCATTTATACATTTTACAAGGGAAGGTTATGATAGAATTCCATGCAAAAAAACATCGGAAAATTAGATTCCATGAAACTTTTCGAAATGCAAATTAAGGTCAAAAAACATAATATATTATACACTAGTTTCGGTCAAAAAAATAAAATTTAATTGGGGACTATTTGAAATGATACGAGACTTTTCAGATCATTTATATATGATAAGAGGGAAGGTTGTGATGGTAGTCCATGCAAAAAAATCATCTGAAAACTAGATTCTATGATACTTTTCGAAATGCAAGTTTCAGCCAAAAAATCATAATATATTATACACTAGTTTATACTAGTTTCGATCAAAAATAATATTAAATAGGGGAGTGTTCTAAATGATACAAAACTTCACATATTATTTATATATTTTACGAGGGAAGGTTATGAAGGAAGTCCATGCAAAAAATCATCGGAAAATTAGATTCTATGAAACTTTTCGAAATGCAAGTTAAGGTCAAAAATCATTGTATATTATACACTAGTTTCGGTCAAAAAAATCAAATTTAATTGGGGACTATTTGAAATGATACGAGACGTTTTAGATCATTTATATATGTTAATAGGGAAGGTGTTCTGGGCAGGCCCAATTCCCATAATTGGGCCAAGCAAACCAACTTGGCAGAAGCGCTCGACGTCGAGCGACGTTAAGGATAACGGTCTCTGTCGACCAAAGATATACCGACCAAGAGAAAGCCTTCCAACGGCTAGTTTTGACCGTTACCTATCTTTACGGATTCCGCGATCCGCGCCCAACAGTGTGGACCAATAATCTTCCACTTAATCCCTAATATAAACCCTCTCATTTGGGAGGGTCGGTTATTCAATTCTCTGACCTTAATTCTTGTACTTGCTCACTCTTTGCTCAGTATCTTACTTCAGCATCGGAGTGCCTTGCAGGTACACCCCCCTCCTATCCTCATCAGCCGTCCTTCAACAACGCTCGAAGCCAGCCGTATCGGATCCTGATCTCCAGGTACGATCAGAAGGTTATGATGGTAGTCCATGCAAAAAAATCATCTGAAAACTAGATTCAATGAAACTTTTCAAAATGCAAGTTTTTGCCAAAAAAATCATAATATATGATACATTAGTTTATACTAGTTTCGGTCAAAAATAAAATTAAATCGAGGATTGTTCGAAATGATATGAAACTTCACATATCATTTATATATTTTACGAGGGAAGGTTATGATGGAATTTCATGCAAAAAATCATCGAAAAATTAGATTCTATGAAACTTTTTGAAATCCAAGTTAAGGTCAAAAATCATAGTATATTATACACTAGTTTCGGTCAAAAAAATCATATTTAATTGGGGAATATTTGAAATGATATGAGACTTTTCAGATCATTTATATATGTTAAGAGGGAAGGTAATGATGGTAGTCCATGCAAGTTTCGGCCAAAAAATCATAATATATTATACACTAGTTTATACTAATTACTGTCAAGTATAATATTAAATAGGGGACTGTTTGAAATGATATGAAACTTCATATATCATTTATATATTTTACTAGGGAAGGTTATGATGGAAGTCTATGCAAAAAATCATCGGAAAATTAGATTCTATGAAACTTTTCGAAATGCGAGTTAAGGTCAAAAATCATAGTATATTATACACTAGTTTCGGTCAAAAAAATCAAATTTAATTTGGGACTATTTGAAATGATATGAGACTTTTCAGATCATTTATATATGTTAATAGGGAAAGTTATGATAGTAGTACATGCAAAAAAATTATTTGAAAACTAGATTCTATGAAACTTTTCGAAATGCAAGTTTCGACCAAAAAATCATAATATATTATACACTAGTTTATACTAGTTTCGATCAAAAATAATATTAAATAGGGGACTGTTCTAAATGATACGAAACTTCACATTTTATATATATATTTTACTAGGGAAGGTTATGATGGAAGTCCTTGCAAAAAATCATCGGAAAATTAAATTCTATGAAACTTTTCGAAATGCAAGTTTCGGTCAAAAATCATAGTATATTATACACTAGTTTTGGTCAAAAAAATCAAATTTAATTGGAGACTATTTGAAATGATACGAGACTTTTCAGATCATTTATATATGTTAATAGGGAAGGTTATGATGGTAGTACATGCAAAAAAATCATCTGAAAACTAGATTCAATGAAACTTTTCGAAATGCAAGTTTCGGCCAAAAAATCATAATATATTATACACTAGTTTATACTAGTTTCGGTCAAGAATCAAATTAAATCGGGGACTATTCGAAATGATACGAAACTTCACATATCATTTATATATTTTACGAGGGAAGGTTATGATTGAAGTCCATGCAAAAAAAAGTATAGAAAAATTAGATTCTATGAAAATTTTCGAAATGCAAGTTTCGGTCAAAAATCATAGTATATTATACACTAGTTTCGGTCAAAAATAGTAAAATTTAATTGAGGACTAATTGAAATGATAAAAGACTTTTAAGATCATTTATATATGTTAAGAGGGAAGTTTATGATGGTAGTCCAAGCAAAAAAATCATCTGAAAACTAGATTCTAGGATTCTTTTCGAAATACAAGTTTCGGCCAAAAAATCATAATATATTATACACTAGTTTATACTAGTTTCGGTCAAAAATCAAATTAAATCGGGAAGTGTTCGAAATGATACGAAAGTTCACATATCATTTATATATTTTACGAGGGAAGGTTATGATGGAAGTACATGCAAAAAAAATCATCGAAAACTAGATTCTATGAAACTTTTCGAAATGCATGTTTCGGCCAAAAAATCATAATATATTATACATTAGTTCATACTAGTTTCGGTCAAGAATCATATTAAATAGAGGACTGTTCGAAATGATACGAAACTTCACATATCATTTATATATTTTACAAGGGAAGGTTATGATGGAAGTCCATGCAAAACATTATCGGAAAATTAGATTCTATGAAACTTTTCGAAATGCAAATTAAGTTCAAAAATCATAGTATATTATACACTAGTTTCGGTCAAAAAAATCAAATTTAATTGGGGATTATTTGAAATGATACAAGACTTTTCAGATCATTTATATATGTTAACAGGGAAGGTTATGATGGTAGTCCATGCAAAAAAATCGTCTTAAAACCAGATTCTATGATACTTTTCGAAATGCAAGTTTCGGCCTAAAAAACATAATATATAATACACTAGTTTATACTAGTTTCGATCAAAAATAATATTAAATAAGGGACTGCTCTAAATGATACGAAACTTCACATATCATTTATATATTTTACGATGGAAGGTTGTGATGGAAGTCCATGCAAAAAATCATCGGATAATTAGATTCTATGAAACTTTTTGAAATGCAGGTTAAGGTCAAAAATCATAGTATATTATACACTAGTTTCGGTCAAAAAAATCAAATTTAATTGGGGACTATAAGAAATGATACGAGACTTTTCAGATCATTTATATATGTTAATAGGGAAGGTTATGATGGTAGTCCATGCAAAAAAATCATCTGAAAACTAGATTCAATGAAACTTTTCGAAATGTAAGTTTCGGCCAAAAAATCATAATATATTATACATTAGTTTATACTAGTTTCGGTCAAAAATCAAATTAAATAGGGGACTGTTCGAAATGATACGAAACTTCACATATCATTTATATATTTTACGAGGGAAGGTTATGATGGAAGTCCATGCAAAAAATCATTGGAAAATTAGATTCTATGAAACTTTTCGAAATGTAAGTTTCGGTCAAAAGTCATAGTATATTATACACTAGTTTCGGACAAAAAAATCAAATTTAATTGGGGACTATTTGAAATTATACGAGACTTTTCAGATCATTTATATTTAATAAGAGGGAAGGTAATTATAATTGGGGACTAGTGCATAAATGACTTTTTACATCGGGCGAAAATGACTTTTTACATCGGTTCCGAGTCCGATGTAAAGGCAGCTGATGTAATAAGTCATAGACATTTTACATCGGTTTTAGGACCGATGTAAAAAATATATCAACCACATCGGTTAATTTTTAAGTCTGATGTAAAAAAAAAATATAATTTTTTTTTAATGTAAAAGGGACTTTTTACATCGGTTGGTAGATAAAACCGATGTAATAGCCAACCTATTACATCGGTGCCTTCAAATAACCGATGTAAAAAGTGTGCCATACAGGGTACTTTTTACATCGGTTCCCCTTTCGCCCGATGTAAAAAGTGTGCCATATAGGGTACTTTTTACATCGGTTATCCTTTCGCCCGATGTAAAAAGTGTGCCATATAGTACTTTTTACATCGGTTACCCTTTCGCCCGATGTAAAAAGTACTGTAGAAAATTTATATAATTTTACTATTTTTTAGCAGTTCCTGTAAATTTTTTTGGTACCTAATTATTTAGCAATTCCTGTAAAAAAATTTGGTACCTAATATTTCCTTCACATAGACCATATATTTTTAGGTCGCTATTTTCATATATTTCTCACCAATATTCAATAAACCAAATATCTAGTACACATATATTCTTCCAAATGTACAAGTACACATAATGTTCTTCCAAATGTACTAGTATACACATATAATCATCTCAATATATATGAGGTTTATACTAAAATTTACTACTACAACAACAACAACAAAAAATACACATTCAACCAATATTTCCCCCACTTGAATATCAACTTACAATATCCACAAAAATACGAGTTGTAACTTCGGTAGAAAACACAAAAATCAAATTTCCTGAAAATAAATAATAACACCAATTAACCAAAAGACAACATCAAAGTCAATATCTTCAAATAGATAATTCTATATATCTTACCAGATAAAGCTTAACTTTTATACAACTCAAAGAAACATGTTGCCCAACGGAGTCGCAAATCATACAAATCATCTTCTTTTAATTCTGTTGGGTCATTAAATACCTACAACACATAAATAACAATATAGAGTTATTTTGGAAAATTCACATTAAGTTGCAAAATGCAAAGTAAATAACAAAGTAAAGTTATATTTATTACCGTCATCCAATTATCGGTTATCTTTGTAGAGACAATATCCAACATATTTTTCATCACATAGTACCCACAATCATCAGAGTTATTTTGTTTCCTTGTCTACAAATGAATATATGACATCATTAGTGAATACTTATATGATAAAAATAAATTTATACTTATAATTTACACCACTTACTTTGGGTCGAAGCCATGTAGGCTTTCTTCTAATGCCATGTGTCGCTTGATGAACCCCTAAAGCACTAATAAAGAAGGCAAAAAAACCATATAAAGCCACATAAAATATGGAATTACTTTTGTAACAAATTATGTATATAAGATATTGTGAACATAAAAGATAAACTTACTTTGTAACAAGTTTCGTCATGGTTTGATTAAGTTCCCGATGAAGTGAACAGAAGACGACCACCGTATTGTCTTTTGGACAAATGACTATTAATTGCCAATGAGATCTGTATGTGCGTGTTGAAGTACAAAAGTCAGAATTTCATATTAACAAAGTTATAAAATAGAATTTCATTCACATACCCATGAATAAATGGTAGCAAGTGACACACTTTCTCTTCGTGATCACGTAACATGTCTTGTATGTATTTTCTAACTTTTGCTTCAGTTTTTGCCACATTATCAACATACGAACACACAGCAGAGTCCAATATCCCATATACTTCTGATTGTGATGTATCAATACACATACGATGAATATACCTAATTATAACATAAACATTAGAATCAAAGTGACAGGAGTTATAACATATTAAAATATTTGAGAGTAATAAAAATATACTTACGTGGACCATACTTGCAAAGTAGAAACGTCAAGCCAATGTTGTCCCATCAACAACTCTCTGATACATTTCGTTGACATAAAAAAATTTGAGACATTCACACAATGACTTAATTCTAATTCAAAGTAATCCATTTGTGTGTCACTCCTTTTCAGAACCATTTTTACTAATCTCTCAACATTGTCTTCCTCTTCCATTTTGCTTACTTTTACAATTGAACAACTTCCTTTTCCGCTTCCATCCACAGTTTCCCTTTGTTCAATGCAATTATTATTTGCTGTGCTTTGGGAGATACCCATAGACTTAAGTGTCTCCATGAAAGATTGTTGCATTGCCTTACGCTCTTCAACCCACTGTTGCGCTAAATCCGCTCTAATTTTTGCTTCCAATTGAGATGACAATTGTGCAAATTGTTCTGATACATCGATATCTTGTCTTTGACGTGATCTTCCAAAGAAAGTGCTCTGTTTATGGTGTTTTCCAACACCACGAACACGGCCTCCATGCTCAGATGTTCCAATGGCTGCTGTTAAAATATCGTGACGTCCATCCGGAACAAATGCACCCTTTTCAACTTCTTCAACTAGAGAGTCCTACAAATGCACCACAACTTTGTCAATATAGTTTTTATCAAACAAAATTATAATGATACTTGAAGAATTTTACTTACAATTTTCTCTGCAACAACTTGTGTAGCCTGGGATGTGTATTCTCCCCCTTTCTTTTGTCGTGCTCTCTTCCATAACTCATGGCGTGAAGGTGGAGATAGGCTACCCGTATCATCTACATTAGAATCAGCTCTTGATAATCTCATTTCATTTATCATTTTCTCTTCAAGCAAACGATACCCTCCACGAGATAATACATGTGGGTATGCATTCTTAGCCACATTTTTTGCACCCTTTTCACTTTTTTCCTATTAAAAATTGAAAAAGTTACTAATCATACTAAACATAATAAAAATGTTATTAAGCACAATAAACATAATAAAAATTTATAACTCATACTAACCTTAAATTCAGATGAATCCCGAGACTTCAGAAATTCTTTCCATACTTCTTCTTTAATATAAGGATATCTGATATATGCAGGAGCGAGACCATCTTTGGGCTTTCTAATATATTCACTTGTGAGCTGTGTCTTAAAACCTCTCCATCGCTCTCCAGCATATTTAATCCACTCTTTCTTCAATGGATCCTTTTTTGCATCAAGAGGTTCTGGAATAGTGAAATGAGCCTACACATATAATATATAGCATATGTTATTAGCATATGAATATAAAACATAATTAGACATCAAAATAAGCAAAAATACCTGAACATCAGTCCAAATGGCCTCTTTTATGTCATTATCTACGTTTTTCCATTCATCTTTCAAAATACTACATCTCTGCCGAGCAAGAGATGCTATGTAACTCTTAAAATTTGAAGCATTTTTACCAAAACCCGTACATTCATGGGTTCTTGGATCAAACTTCACCTTTATCTTCTCACCTGTTTGGTGAACTTTGTCAATTTGTGTCATTAAAGTGGGACCTCTAACTCTTTTTTTTGTAGGGTCACTAGATGAAGAAGGGTTGTCTGTTGAATCAGCCATGTATCTGTTCACATAAAATAAAAACAATTAGACATCAAATTAGACAAAAAAATATAGCAAAAATATAAAAAATTAGACATTAAATTAAGCAAAAATATAAACAATTAGACATCAAAGCAAGCACAAAATAAATAAATAAATAACTTACTAGTCCTCCCATATCCCTTCTCCATGATCTGTGTGAATAGCATGCACATCATCCTCTTCATTTTCTTCAATGAAGGTAGGCATATTTATTGAGAAAGGAGGAGTTTCAGAAATATCAAGGTTGGCATCTTGATTTTCATCACTATCTTGCATCTTTCCTTGTATAACCACCGACCACCTTTTATCAGAAGGATCTGTGACATAAAACACTTGTTTTGCTTGAGACGCCATAATGAAAGGTTCGTCCGCATAAGCTAACTTGCTAAGATCAACCAATGTAACTCCAAATTCATCGATTCTTACACCACTATTGATATCAATCCATTTGCATTTAAATACGGGAACTTTAAACACAACATAATCAACTTCCCAAATCTCTTCAATCACCCCAAAGTAGGGTGTAGATGCCATAACCGGATTTTTATCTTTAGCACTAGAGAAGTGCATGGACTCGGCCACAATCATCACCCCACTATTTTGTGTGGTACTGCGGTCATCCTTTGACTTTGTATAAAAGCAAGTTTTATTTATATCATATCCACTCCAAGTTATTATGTTACATTTCGGCTCATAAGACAACCACTTAATTGTATTAGATGCACTATCATCATTAGCAATTTTCTATTTAAACCACTCAGAGAAACTCTTATTGT